>JAEBDU010000008.1:2000630-2045230 GCA_016802625.1 Heliconius numata
AATTTGAAATTTAGATTTTTAAAAGTATTTAATTGAACACGTATTTAATGGTTTTCTAGAATTCTCCCCCTAAGGGTGCAAATAAGGGGTTGAAAGTTTGTATGGAAAAATCTTTAAATCGCCACCGATTTTTATAAAATTTGAAATTTAGACTCTTAAAAATATTTCATTGAACACATGTTTCGTGGTTTTCTAGAATTTTTCCCCTAAGGGTGCAAATAAGGGGTTGAAAGTTTGTATGGAAAAATCTTTAAAACGCCACCGATTATTATAAAATTAGAAATTTAGACTCTTAAAAATGTTTAATTGAACATGTGTTTCATGGTTTTCTAGAATTCACCCTCCAAGGGTGCAAATAAGGGATGGAAAATTTTGTATGGAAAAATCTTTAAATCGCCACCGACTTTTATAAAATTTGAAATTTAGACTCTTAAAAATATTTCATTGAAAACATGTTTCGTGGTTTATTAGAATTCACCCTTAATTAAGCAAGCGAAGCTGCGCGCGTCCGCTAGTATAATATAAATGGAAGTAAATAGGAATAAGCTTCACAGAGGAAGTGAAAAAGGGCATGCATAGAACAATATTATAAAGAATGTTCTTTATAGAGCTGCCGTCGTCAACGGAGGCTCACATAAATATGTTTTCACATCATTTGCCTTTGGGTCTAAAGTGGCATTTCTGTCGCGTTGTGGCAAATGGCTTGGATATCCTCCAAATATGCCATCGAGATAAGCTTTAAGATCTTTTACTATTATAACTGGGAAACCCTATTAGCGATCCCTTGTTCTATGCTACTGGAAATATTATGTACTATTTATAATTATTTTTTTCATCTAAAAATATATATGAAGAAAATAGGATAAAAGGCAACAAAATTCTAACGACATCGTCTTTCTTAAAATAAACGTATCTTGTTTGTGTAGGTATTTTTTATTAAGAATAGGCTGTATATATTTTAAATTCCTTTTGACTGATTTGTAGCTTGGATTAATTTTATAGAAGCTATAAATAGTGTAAAATATTTTATAAAAAAATAATTATGTATACACAAAATATTTACCGAGTTTCAATAAATGAAAATTTTAGCTTCTATTCCTTAAGAGAGATAGAAATTATAGATGTGACGAACGACGTGCTCATAGTATTATTCAACATTTTCAGGATTTAGGGAAGTTTACTTTATACGGAATCTAGAATTCCTTGCCAGCATTGCTAAGCGTCATTGTAAATTATGGGAACATTTGAAAATATTGCTAGAGTTGTATAAAATAAAAGTATTTTTAGGATTTATAAAATAAACGGTGTCCTTTATTTAATAAAATGTGTTTTGGTTTATTTATTACCGTTATGTATCAAAACTTATGTAAATAACAGAAGTTATTTAGTGATTTTCAAATATATAATTTTATTACATTAATACTTTTAGTACGCAAATTATACCTTGCTATAATGATTCCAATATAATTTGGATCTCATCATATAAAAGAGATGTAAGTCCGTAAAAGTTCTTCTTCAGGGTATTGATATTTATACTATAAAATATTAAGAATCCTTTATGATTCTTGGGCTACGTCAACCAACAAGTATTTGAATCAAAATTGAAAAAAAAACAGAACTTATCTTGCTTTATATGAAATATTTTCATGAAAAAAAAATCATCATAGTACCTCAAAGTAAACGATATTGTTAGCTAATAACATAGCACTCATATAAGTTGGCCTTTGAGACGCAATAGCAAAAGTTTTTTCATGTTCCAAGTTTTGTTTATCAGGCTAGATAAAACAACAAGGAGATACCAATTTCACTTTCCATGTTAGAAATTAGTTTATCTGTATTACAAATATGATTTATAGCAAATAAGTCGCACCTTATTGCATAAAAACGCGGAGCTGAGTTCCACCACTCAACATTCAGTCTCTTCAGAATTTGGCGGGAAATGGGAAACGGGGAGTCTTAACATTAGGTTCCCTCTGCCTCCCCTGCTGTGTGCGACATACATTGTGAAGCTAAAACTTCTTTCATAATTCATACATAGTGACAAAATGCAACGACGTAATTTGTCGCTCCAGCTGAGCTTACCATAATTTTCAATAAACGTAACTTCTAGCGACAAACACGTACAAATCACTTCATTTAATACTTATACATTTTACACAAGCCAAGGCAAAGAGCACACGGGTGAGACTGTAACGTGGGGGTTCGATTCCCACTCGAGGGAACCACTAGGTTCCTCTGCCTACCTTGCTGTGGACGGGAAACAGCGTGAAGCTGATTTGATTTTTTTTTAGATTTTATATTCAATACGCATATAAATGGGGACAAAATTACAACGAGGTATTGAAACAAGTAATATACTTTAACAATTCATAGCTGACCGGCCTTATAAAGTTTTTGCTGAGTAAGGGCCAAAATGTGCCAGATAATATATCACAAAATATCCTTTGTAAATCCAACTAAAGCTGTGTATACCAAGAGTCAACATAAGCATTTCCATAAACATCAGCTATAGAAATAGTATTTTGGTCAATTATGTTATACAATAAAAGTATATTTTATACAAATATAATAATATATTTTCATAATAAACTTTTCGAGATCAGTTGTGACGTAGGGGAACAAGTGTGTGACTATAACAGGGACAGATTGTGAGTTCGATTCCCACTCGAGCAATCGAAAAAAAAGCGCAAAGTTTAGTTCCGCTAGTGAACACCGCCTCCAGAATTCGTTAAAAAAGGAGGAGCGGAGTGTCTTAACAATACACTCTCTCTGCCTACCCTGCCACATGCGAAATACAATGTAAAGCTGAAAAAATAATAATAATTTTATATTTCAAATACATTTAAAATTCAGATCTATTTGAAAATGCAATTGTACTCGGTTCTAAATGCAGGCGTATCAGCAAAAAGAAGATACCTACGAGATGCAGAAGCGAGGATTATCTTAGGTATTGCTCTAAGCTTAGAACTGGAAAACGTTTTGCGGCGCCCCTCATACGGAAGGTGGATAACGTGTCTTACAAAATGTTCGAGCGGAAACCTTTTTCGCGTATTGGTTTTATAGAACAACAAAGCGTAGTGGAAATAAAATAAATGGTCCACGCTATACGATTTTATTGCTTTTGTAACAAGTGTGTTAGTTTAAATAGAAACGTTGTTTTAGCAAATAATATAGAAATCGAAGTGTTATGAAGTTATAGTAAATATATTGAAATGGAAGCTTTAAATTTTTTTTATTTATAACCTTAAAATTTAACCTACAGTTTTATTCTTATTCAGTTCACTTCAGTTGATGAAATTAAAAATCTTAAATCTTTAAAAGGGATCCAAAGTTTATATCTCTATAAATTTTTTAATGTATTTTTCAAAATTGGCAATTTCTTCAAAAACTTTTCCATCATTATTAGAAAGGTTTCTGTTGAGTTGAAATAAAAGGAAGTTTCGGAATTCTTAAGATATTGTGTCCGCCCGAGGATATTGAGGCTAGGTACGGGGTGATATTGCGGATCTCGCGAGGAGAGCATCATTATAGCTGAAAGGCTATTGTGCTCTGTTACATAATCGACTAACTTAGTCTCTTTCTCTTTCACTAAAGTGTAAAAAGTTTCAAAATTAAGAAACAAGTTATTTTAACATAGTATGTAGCAGAGACATCGTAATGTTTTTGTTTTACAATGTTTTTTCTTAACAGAGATTCTATGGAGTAATCATTAATTTTTTATTTTGTATATATGGAAATAGAGAATTAGAATATTTACGTGAATATACATGTAATATTTATAAAATATTATTTAATTTTATTGCCATCACATAGCAAATATACGAGTATGACTATTATAAGAAATTTTTTGAAACCCTTTCCATAAAATTCCATTATCAGATGGCAACTGACCTGGTGGCAATGGGACCAATGGGAAAGTACGCTATTTCAAATAAGAAGCGAATTTTTAAAATGTGTCAACAAATGAAGGATATAGAATGTTTAATGTCCTATTTAAAAAAAGTTGGTTAATTTTTTTTAAATATAAATACAAATATGTACATTGAAGCCGTGGTGGTTCAGCCGTTGTGGTACTAAAGTAGGGTGAAGAACGTATTTTATATGCAAGATACAGCGTGAAGCAAAAAAAAAGAAAAAAAATATATAAATATATCACTATTTTATTTGTATTGCATGTATCAGATTTCGCATGTATGAGAACAAACTTCATTACCATGCAAATGTTAGTAGTCTTAAGCAATGCACACAAATGTCACAAATGAACCAATAAAAACAAATCAATGACTACTATAACCTACTGGCAAAATTCCAACTACAAATGAAAGCTAACTTCAGTTTCCATTTGAGTATTCCACTTGTTTTTGGTAACAAGAAGAATCGCGTAATATTTGGCGATTTGGTAAATTAAAATTTGGTTTGATCATAAGTTTTAATTGAAGCCCGTCGTGGGTCAGGGGCACTAGCTTGCGTATGTAAGCACGGTAGGTTGTAGATTCGATTCCCACTTGAGGAAATGAAATGGAGGATATTTTCATTGCTTCGATCTGGTAACCAGGCAGGTTTCCCGTATTCCTCTGCCTACCCTGCTATGTGCGGGATATAGAATGAAGCTAAAAAATGGCAAAAGTTGAAAAATATATGAAAAATGTATTAAATTTTATTAGACAAAGATTTAATATTATTAATTTTAAGTCATGCTCCAATATCCAATAAAATTCCAATTTAATTGCGCTTTCACAAAATATATAATGATAAAAAATATGTCATTATATTTTATATGGCCCCAATAACGATGAAATTCGTTCCAACTATCGAGAAATCTGTTGTTCGTAAAATTAATTATAATTTAATTGTAACAGTTTTTTCATCAATTTAAAATGTAAAGAAACATATTCGTCTGTCTGTATTTCTGTATGCCCGTCTGTGAAGACCATTTATCTCAAGATCGTGTGGAGGTTTCAAGCTAAATCTACGTTTCCTTGCAGCACAGAAGAAGAAGCGCGAAGTGAAGCTTCTTAGTAAACGAAACCAAAAGATATGATTATATTGCTGAATTTTGTATGCATAATCAAAACCTTATAATAGGCTACTTTATTCTACTTGATACAGAGCCATCAGTGGGCGAAACCGACTCGCACTTGACCGGTTTTTTTATATTGGGTAAAATAAATACTAGACTAGCGGAACTTTGAAAGGTCTTACGTCAGTTCGTGCGGATGCGGTGCCATTAATAGCAGAGTTTAATTAAGGATAACGCTTTAAACTTGTACTTTCCTTGATTTATTAGATTTCAGAGTTAGATCTCATTTGCACAGTAATTTTATTATTTTTAGAGCTTTGGTCTGTACTATATCCTATAAAATACTAGACAGTATTTTTTATTAAAATTAAAAGAAAATAATTCCCATTCAACAATTTATGAAAAATACAATTTAGTAAATAATGAAGGATTCACTAGGATTCATCAGTAGAATTATTTAATCTAAAGATTATCTAAAGATAAATCTAAATCAAATAAAGATAAGAAATCTAAAGATAAAAATAAAATTTTAAATTAAACAAACTATTTTTAACTATCTCAAAATTATCAATAACAACTTGACGTAAGGCTTTGATGCTTGCAAACAAATTGCTTAATACTTTGTTAAAGGCAATTTAAATACACGTGCAATACAAGCTTCGATTTAGCTCAAATTAATTGATATTTGCTTTGAAAATTCATTTACTTCAGTGCTTCAACTTAAATTTGTTTTTATTGAATTTATTGGAAACACTAATCTAGCGTTTTGTAGGTAATATACTGCAGCGTTTGCTATCCAATTTAGATACCGAAACGATGACTTTCCCGCGGGAGACGCAAACTGTGTATTCATGAAACGAATTTTAAGAGGAGAAAGAAAATTCAATTTCAATAGAATGTATTATTTACTTGTAGAATATGTAGAAGCCAGACGCGCAGCACAAGAGTGTGACTGTAGACACGACAGGTTGTGGGTTCGATTTTTACTCAAGGAAATTCAAAATTCGGCTGAAAATTTATTTGAGATTTATATAATTATGATGTTGTGCGATCTACAAAAAAAAAATGACATTTAGAGATGATTACTTAAAACTCCGAACAAAAGGAATAGAATTTATATATTTTATAGTAAATATTTGTATTTAGTATATTTATATGAAAACGCCCGCTGCCGTCGACTGAACTAATAAGGAGTCGTAATATTTACTCCTACCCTCTTATCGACGGCATATTTTTTAACTAACAGTCGACGCTTGCCGCTCGATGCGCTTTATATACGTTCCATTGTTTTCTCAGTTATTTGTTAATATTATTGTAATTATCGTGTTTTTTTTATATATACAGGGTGAGTCATATTGAACTTTCCGATTTCAACAAGGTGTGTATTAAAAACAAAGCGACATGCAGTAAAAATTATTTTATTGTTTGAAAGCACATAACATGCAGTTTTAATTTAGTTGGTTTTAAAAATGATATCCTGTAAATGTCTACCTCCATTGACCACACACTGCTGAAGCCTTTCCCGGAAGTTGTCCATTACTCGTCGAGTCATATTCAGCGGAATAGCATTGATTTCTTCCGTGATTGCAGCCTTCAGTTCATCGATGGTTCGGGGACGATGCGTGTACACCTTTTCCTTCAGGTAACCCCAGAGAAAGAAATCGCAGGGGGTTAAATCAGGTGATCTCGGCGGCCACCCAACGTCACCTCGCAAAGAAATGAGATGACCGGGAAACATTTGTCGCAGGATTTCCATTGAACGCCTGGATGTATGGGCTGTAGCACCATCTTGTTGGAACCAGATGTTATCGTTGTCATGATTCTGCGTTAATTCCTCCAATTTCGGTTTCAGAAAAGTTTCAAGCATGTCGCAATACCGAGCAGAGGTAACTGTGACGACTTGACCATCTTCTTCAAAAAAATAGGGACCCCACACACCAAACTCTGCAATAGCGCACCACACTGTCACTCGAGGGCTGTGAAGTGGTCGTTCGTGTAGGTTTCGTGGGTTATTCTCAGCCCAGTATCGAAAATTCTGTTTGTTGACAGTTCCGGCGAGGTGAAAATGTGCCTCATCACTGAAGATCAAAACAACAGTGCGGGGGATCTGCTGAATGTCGCGGCATAAATTTGTTCGTGTGTCTAAGTCTCTAACTGTTAATTTAATTAACAGTTATAATTAATTAATAGTTAAAACTATAAATTTAATTCTTGCACTACCTGAATCTTGTATGGGTGAAATTTAAGGTCTCTATGCAGTATTCTGCGGACACTACTGAAAGATAATCCTAGTGAAGCGGCATGTTTCCGAACAGAACGCCGAGGGGATTGTTGAATTGAAGCCCGCACTCTATCCACGTTTTCCGCTGACGTTGACGTCCTAATTCGGCCTTGTGGTCTTGTTTTTAATGCTGATGATGTTGCTATAAAATTTGATACCCAATTTCTGATTGTTGGTCCAGTGGGAATGGGATCACGTCGACCAATAGCAAAATGTAAACGGAACGCACGCTGTGTTGTGATCACGGAGCCGCCATTTTTAATAAACTCTTCAACTACGAACGCACGATGTTGTCCCGACCAAGCCATTGCTCACACTAAAACTGCATGTCATGGCGCGTCTAATGACACCATCCCCATCCTTCTACTCCTTCCCTTCTTCGTGCAACGTCCTTCCAAAACCGGAAAGTTCAATATGACTCACCCTGTATATAGATATATATGTGGTTGACTTTTGTATAAACTGTGTTGTTATTTATTATTCGTGTTATCACTATATGTGCTTTGAAGTGGTGTTGAAGATATTCAGTGTTAACCGTAAGTAGACTTTTTATTCTCTATCAACCCTACAAGTATATATATTTTTTCTCTCTACTCTCTACTTTTGAAGGTAAGCTTATACCTAGGCATTCTATACACATTTAATGTCAGATGCATTATCCGATCGCTTTTTATTTAACATACGAGGATAGCAAATATCAGATAAGTCCCCGATAACTTTATCTTCGAGTCTTTTCTTTTCGTGTTGCTTATATTTAAATGTTCAGTGTTCACGGCGAGTATTATGCAAATGAGAGTGACAAGTGCCAGCGTAATGTATGTGGAGGTTACAGATAAAATGTATAAAGATTGTAATTCTGATCAAACTCCGAGTAGAATTGGGTCTTACAGGAGTTATAGGTTTAGGGGCTTGAATTAAAGAGGTTTTGAATAGCAATCCCGCTTCGTATTCAAGGATTTGCGAGCGAATTTTGAGCTGGTTTCCTTATTTGCTGGATGACTTTAAAGGTAAAATATTGTTTATGTTTCAACGTATAAATTTGTACTATCTTTAATATTTTTTGATAATAATGTAATTATTTAAGTATGGAAGATTATATTTGTCATAATATACTCATAAATTAAAAGCATTCATTGATAAATATATATGTTAGCGTTTATTTACTTGGACGCATCTTTTATAGGTAAAGAAAACTAAATTGTTTTTGGTGGTTTGAGTGGCGCAATCCATTCTTGATAAAATGTGTTTTTCAGCCACACGCAGGATCCCGGATTGGAGAGTGGGAGCCTAATGTTAAGACACTCCGTCCCCCACTTTCCGCCAAAGCCCCTAGACATTGCGTGTTGAAAGGTGGAACTCAACGCTGCGCTTTGCCCCGATACCAGAGCAAAGAAATTAAAATATTGAATATTTTATTTGGGGATCGCACCCACAACCAGTCACGGTTACAGCGAAGCGCTTATGCCTCTGCATCACGACTGGCCTTAACCATCAAAGCTACCATGGCTTATCTAATTAAATTAAACAATCCTTATACTAACAAATCCATTGGCAGTAAAACCCACGGCCTTTGTTCTCTTAAATTTTTCATCTTTAAAATAAAAGTAATGAATTTTTATTTTCAATTAGCTCGTGCTCTTTAAGAGTTTATCCTAGGGCAACGTTTAGGCAACGCTGTAGTAACGTTTTAAGCAAGTGGCTACTTTATTATCTGACTTAAAGCAAACGTTAGCCGGTGAGGTTGCTAAGTGCTCGCAATAAATTCTTCGCTGAGTATTACCTTCCAGGTACTTTCTCATTAGTTACTGTAGTAGTTAACTGTGATATTCTTTTTCTTCTCAACCCTTTGGGATTGAAACTTAAAATATTGCTTTTTACAACTAACAAGCTTAGCTTTTGTTTTTTTAGAATTAGCGATCAGAGTTAAAATTCCTTGGAACCTTATTTCTTTTATTGTAATACAAAATAATTATTTTATTTAAAAAAAAATAATATTTGTAGTTAAATTGTATTTTATTATTAAAATCTTAAAACATTAATATACTTATCACATGTTTTTAAAATATTGAAGAAAATTATACTTATCCAAGCTGTTATTCTAGCAGTTTGACAGATGCAAGATATTTATCAGTCTTCACAACTTCCGTTGGCAGTTGTTGAAAGCGAACTTTAATAGGTTTCCGAGGCGTAATAAATTTTAATTCATTTATTGCGCCTCTAAATGCCGCGAGTTGGATGTATAATTCATTACGGCGTCGGAGTTTTCAGATCACATGGAGAAATGAATGAATTAAAATGGAGAACTTAGGTTGTAAGGATTGAACAATATTGTTATGAAAAAAATTGTTATAGAAATGAATAGCAAATATTATAGGTACATTGATCATATGTTTAATATGAATTCGTCGATAAAAGTAAAATTAAGAATATGCCTTTTGTTTTTTCTTGCAAAGCCAGATAGACAGAAAGCTTATGCCAACCATATCACTTTTAGTCCGTATTCGGGGCACTACGAGGTGAAACTAAACGCCTATTAAACGTCAGCTCTTTTACCAGAGCAGAAAAAAAATATAAAAATAAAATCATTCCCCGAATGGGGATCGAGGCCACAATTGTTAAGGTGTTTACAATCGCTGTCCCATTTGTCGCTAAATATACTTAATATTTATGTGATTAAATTATAGTATCGGAACGATATTTATTAAATATTTTATTATTAGAACATTATTATTAATTAGTAGTTAATGATATATACAATTAAATTAATTATTAAATATTTTTTAGTTCCATATTTTAACCCGAATGCAGTACTGTAGATAGAGAAAACCTAGTGTTCTCCGCTTTCCGCCTGTATTCGAGAAATTTTGTATTGAGTCGTGAAACTGACCAGAGTAGAAAAATGAAAAAAAGAAATCTTCTGAGTTTCATAATCTAAATTATATCTTCACATTAATTTTTATCAAGCGCAGCGTATCTATAAAACAATTTTATACGACAACGAGCAACATATTTAATTCACTAAGTCCATAAATAAATTTGTTTAAGTTATTATATGCACGGACGCTTAGTTATTTTCTTTTTATTTATGCTTCTATCGTTCCGCTAAAGTAAATTTGAAATGGAGAATTTAATACTTATCTCCAAGTTTTCAAATTCTACATTCTCCATTTCCGTACACATTTTGAACCTGACGGTTACGTGTTTGTTCCCCACCCAGCAATTTAATTTCCTTAGTCTAGTTGCGGCGTTCAGTTCCGCCACTCAACATGCATTGGCCCTGGGAATTCGGCGGAAAGTGGGGAACGGAAGTTACCTAAAAGAGTGTAACACACTAACACAACGTTCTCAGTTTCTCTCTGTCTACACTGCTATGAGCGGGCCACGTGAAGCGTGAAAGCGTGAAATAAAAAAAAAATATAGGTATTGTACCTTCGTGTAAACATTGAACCTACAACCATCGCGTTTACCATTAGGCGTTACCCCACGTCACAAAATAATATCGTCGTGACATTTTTTAACAGAAAATATGTTTATTTTCGTATTAATTTCTTTACATGTATAATTAATCTACATACTACAGATTATCAACAAAAATATTGTTTTAAGTACCTCGTTATGGCTGCTTAGTTGATGTTTGTTGCCTGGGGCTAAAAGTTCGCTGAAGTTTATTTAAATATAAGACGATACTTTGTTATTGCTTAAAAAAATCTTTATTGCTGTTAAGAAACATAAAAACTAACTTTTTATCCATCGTAAAACATTCGTGAAACGATTTTATCTTATTTTTGTCAAATGTTAAGAATACCATCTAGATAAAGGAGCTCTCCTTTCTATTCTAAAATTTATTCTTATTTTATAGCGAGCGACATAAGTTTTATTTTATTGAGGTTTTTACGAGAATGTTGTAAAAATTTTATTTTAATATTTTCCAATTGTTAAGATTTATCTAGTGCAGAGGCATAAAGTGTGACTGCAAAATCGATTAGTTGTGGGTTCGATCCCCACTCGAGGAAATGAAATATTTGTTTAAATTGATAATTGATATTTTCATTTCTTCGCTCTGGTGTCGAGGCAAAGCGCGTGAGGCATTGCGTGTTGAGTTTCGCCACTCAACACATTACACATACACTTGTAGAGACGGGAAGGAACGTGTTACCCTCCTTTGCGCCGTCGCGCAGTCGGGTATAAACCGTTATAGGTCAAGATATCTTTTCATAAATAATTGTTTGTTTTAATGAATTGTATTGCACTGCTGGAATAACGTAGTTGACCTCGGCTGCCTAACGTCATACATTGTATAATTATAACTTACCTACCTTGAGGACGTGTTGAATTGTGGTAACTATGCTCTAATTTAGAGACGAATAAACGTACAAATATGGCTGAATAAATATTAATTATGTCATCGTTTTAATATCTTTTTTATGTTTTATTTATAAGTCTCAATATGATTTTTTTAAGTTTTAAATAGTTTGAAACGGTCGATCTGATAGCGCGCGTAGAGGATTATGGAGTAGGAAGAGAATATTGAAATGAGGTTTTTCATTCTTAGCCATTTACTGCATTTAATTTGCTTTTCAATTACCTTCTCATTAGATATAGGCATATTAATAAAAACGATGTGAAGGTAATCAATGTTTAAATTCATGTCAAAGTTATTAGGAAAAAAATTACGTGTTTGTTTGAAACATAATTATTGTCTCCATCTAATTTAATTTACTTAGTAATATATTATTATGACACAAATCCTTTGCTTACCTTTTGTGATATAACAAAGGTGGGTATGCGGATTGTAGGTATCGCGTGGAGCGTGTCAAGCTGAAACTAATATCAAATACTCGCTACACTCCATCGTAGCACCAAAAATATCAAGCTTTTGATTGAAAAAAATAAAAAAAATATCATCAGTTATGGATCGGTTTTGCTGCATTTTGTATAAAAGTCGCCGCGTAAAGAAAACTTGTAAAGGGTACTTTCGGTGGACCGACAGCTATGGAATTGGGTACGAAGTGAGAACTTAAAATATATTTTTTTCACGCTGTATCCCGCACACAGCAGGGTAGGCTGACGGGCCCTCCGTTCCCCACTTTCCGCTGAATTTTGAAGGCATTGCGTGTTCAGTGGCAGAACTTAACACCGCGCTTTGCCTGGAAATCAGAGCGAAGAAATCTCACACTTTGTGCCCCTTCGCTACGGCTGGCCACAAATTTATTTTATTAAAATACAAATAAACGAAAAAATTCAAAAAGCCAAATTTATCGACAATTCATAGAAAAACAGTATTACAAACCTAGTTCTGTAGTAGTAGTTAATTCATCATTCATACAAAATGAGTAAACACGCAAACACTTGTCCACTTTATTCACCTGTAATCAAAATCTATATTATATAGGATGTTTCCATAGACGTACAATTGTAAAATTTGGAAATAAGTGAGAACTAGCAGTACTTAAAAAATTAAGAAATGTAAAAGTGGAATAAATCTATTTTCTACGATTACTTACTTATCTTTTCATATCTATTACTTTTTTAATATGCGAAGATGGGCGAAGAGAGGAAGCAATTTTCTTACGTAAACACGGTGTTCTTTTATACATTTACCAAGTGTTTTGATTGCTTCCCTGGGAGCAAATTTTTACCGGTACGAATAAACTGCGCCCATAAAATTAGATAATGTAATGATTTACATAATTATTTACAAATTAAAGACTTTCCTTCATTTTGCGGAAATTTCTACACTTACATAACTAGATTTACATTTATTTTTGTTAATTAGTAATTAGTTAAGTAAATTGCTGAAATAACCAGAAATGTTTGTTTATCATTTTTAATCTTAAGGAAAAGTATATGATATCTAATATATTAGAGAAAAATATTATACTGGTACTCAGATTCAGCCATTTAGGTGTTGTCATTATTATTTGTAAACGATACAAATGGTATTTTTAAAGTAAAATATTCTTTATAGTTTATATTGAACAATTGAACGTCAGTTAATAATTGTTGGATTATTTAAATCCTTTTGTACTAAATTTTAAACATATTTAGGTTAAAACTTTTATGTTTTACTAAGTTATTATAGCAACTACCATATTAAATTATTGCAGTCCAATATTACTGGTATTTAATAGGACATATTTTAAGTAGCATTTGTAATTTGGTAATAATGAAGTAGAGATCGTAAATAACAAGAAATTATCTACGAATATTTCAGATAAGAGACAAACGGTGACTCCGGGACCGATATTTTCAAATATTACCAGTCGGTACTAAATTAGCTGATACACAAATTGTTCCACAATGAAGATACTTGCATTAATCATCATTTATAATTTGCTGGTTAAATTAGCTAATGCTCAAAAATATTATACTATAAAAAGTAATTAAACTGTAATATAAAAAAAGTAAAACATTTTTTTTAATACATTGAATAAGTGTCAAAAATATATATATAGAAATGGGGGGATTGATCATATTGAATCTGTTACTTCTTTCTTTTCCGGTAAAACAAAACGACAATCGATTTCCGTCACTCAACACAAGCAATATTGTCTCAAATTTTAATTAATTTCCATGACAGCGGATAGCAAATGGAAGAAATGAATAGAATTATTTATAAGAACAATAGAATTATATATAAAATACTAACAATACTTATTTATATTATGTAAAAATAAGTTTACTATAAGTATCTATATCATCTTTTAACAAAAGTAAGTGAGATGAGAGTATATACGATGTGCTCGAATAGAGTGTAGCTTTGCTTTGATTAAACCCGTTTGAGCTGTATACTCGAACGTTTTGTATTGCTTCACGTTTCTATACACTTATGTTTTACGATTTCATATGCCAAAAAGCTTCATTGTTTTCTGAATAACAAAAATGTATTGTAATAATTATACGCCATTCTACTTTAAACTGTAAGAGCGACAGGTTGTGGGTTCGATTCCCATTCGAGGAAATTTATATGTAATATTGCTATTTTCTTCGCTCTGGTATCGAGGCAAAGCATGGCGTTGAGTTCCTGATCCAAATGACTTAACACTAAGTTCCTCCTGCTTATCCTAGTGGTTGCGGGTTATAGAGTGACGCTAAAAAAACCTTATATTATATAAATACTTTACACAGCTAAGGAGAATAAATACACGTACAAAGACCCAAAAGATATGTATTTTTGTCTAACAAGTAACGTCAAAAGAACCTGTTAGCTTGACACTATTTAAATATTTATATTGCTTGACAGAAGAAAATGTCAATTGCGCTATTGTTGGCGAAAGTACATTCGGAGGCCGTCACAGACTGAAACGAGCTTTACAAACAAAAAAGTTCTATGTCCCGTTAAAATTAAGACAGAGTACAAAGTTTAAAGAAAAAAAATATTTATAAGAGGGTTATTTATAAAAAAACCGGTCAAATACGAGTCGGACTTGTATGCTGACAGGAAGTGCAATTTATGAAAAATTACTAACTTACTTTTAGGAACGTTTGTACTCATTTTGTATGAAATGAACTACAATTTGTAATAGTTTTATCTGTAATTATTTCATTTTTGACACTGATTTTATTAGGCAGCTTCAACTATTGTTAGTAGTTTTAATTACGCTTTAATTATATGACAGTTAGAGCTAAATTATTGTAAACCAAATTCCATCCCCGGGGTAGTGACCTGTTTTATTAGCTGTTTCAATCGAATATCCAAATATATATTGATGAATATTCCTTTGTAATATAGGGATGGACGTATTTATATGCGTTTAATACTTACTATATATAGTAGTATTTACTTTATTATACACGTTTAATAGTATTTTTTTGCGAGTGAATTCGTTATTTGCTGTATATGCCATTTTGCTTGTTGAATCAGTAACAAGCAAAACCATGTTGTGGAAGGGATGATTAATTTTAGTTGATTTTTCGTTCGGTTGGATTGCCCTTTGCTATTTGGGTATTGTAAATTCTACTCAGGGAATAGTTTAAGTTTCATTAAAATCAGATTAGTAGTCTTGAGACACGGAAGTTTGAGAGCTGAATGTCTTGACACTAAGCTCCCTTTGCCACACGGGCTACAGCATGAAGCTGAAAAAAAAAAGTTATTAAAGCTATGCTTTTGATGATCGAATAAATATATAAATTTACTTGACATAAACTTGGAACTAGAAACGTTTAATTATAACTAACAAACGGCAGCCGCACTCAATGCAGAAATTTCTAAGTCAAATAGGCAACTTGAAAAATGTTTCTAGAGTACATAATGCATAGCACTGCAAATCTGCAAATGGAATTTCCATTCGGGTTCCTGAGAATCGAAGGTAGATGTCGATTGCGGCTAGCTGCGCCGAGCTAAACTGGGTTGCCACTTTCCTATATTCTTTTGCACTCGTTAAATTATAAAATCTATCTCATATATTTTGCACTTTAAATAAATTGTGGTAAATCAATTTTTATTATTAAAAAACCTGACAACTAATAAATTTCAAATAGCTGCCTCCAGAAAACTTCCAGAAATGGAAAATTCCACCGAATTCGGAGAGCATTGCGCGTTGAGTGGCAGAATTCTACGCCGCGCATTGCGTCGACACCAGAGCGAAGAAATAAATAAGAAATATTTATTTCTTTTCGTTGAGTGGGAATCGAATTCACAACCGTTGCGCTTACACACACACAATTGTGGCCTTACGCCATGACTGGTCTCAAGACCTGGGCTTTTGAAATAGTATTAAAATTACAATAGACATTAAAATTATATATTTTTATATATAACGTTTTAATCTTATTTTAAAAACGGCCGAATCAATTTGAAAAAAAAAATAACGAAATATTTGCGCAATTGTTTTATGAGGCTTATTTCATTACGTATTCGCCCTGGCGATGACGATGGCGCGTCGTGTACGGGGGAATATTCTCCAATTCATTTTAGAGTGATGTGATGAATTTAACGTATTTGTATCGTATCGTATTGAATAATGTTCGATATAAATTGGTTCATTTCGTGCGATATTGCTGCGTTCATCGTCTGTCGTGTGTCAATCAGGCGGCACATGCGGGCGACACTCTCAAAATTGCTCACAGATCAGAGAGAAACATTAATTTTTTTTTTATTGTTTATTTTCATTATGTGGGAATGCTTCGTAAGCACATAAGTTGGGTGCTATATATATTTAGATATATGTGCAATTGAAATTTTATTGATGAATTTAATAAAAAAATATAAATGTAACAATTAATAAAGTATATTATTTTTTTAAGTAAAAACACTTTTGTACTTTACTTTACGTTATTTTACATAAATTATTTCGAATAAACCGTAAAGCCACTAAACTATGCTGCGGAAGCCTTTAATCTTATTACTAGAAAATATAGTATGCTATATCGAATCGCGCACTACCGTTTATCTTTTCTCTGTTAGTCGTACATAATATAAAATTTAAATATAAAAATGTAACACCGGCACACAGCATGGTAGGCAGAGAGAACCTAGTGCTAAGACACTCCGTTCCTCATTTTTGACCAAATTCGGAAGGCAAAATTTGAAATGAAAATATTTCATTTCCTCGAGCAGGAATCGAATCCGTAACCAGTCGAGTTTACAGTCACACTTTGTGGCCCTACACCACGACTGGCCTCAACTTAAATATAAAGGTACAATAAATACGTACAATAAATTTAAGTTGCATAAAACAATTTTTAGGAAGCAGCATTCATAAATATTATGGTATGTAAATTTAAATAATTTCCACTCGGTGACAGGGTAATAATTTAAATGATGGCGCCAATATCACCAAAAATGCGTTTCGGACGGAAAGTGAATAAAGCTTTTAAGCAAATGAAATCCGTATATTACTGAATAACACACTCGTAACTTAGTGATATAAGCCGCTCGGAGAATTGCCTGGCACTAGCTAGCTAGGATGGCGTTCGTAGCTTGTTTTATGCAATTGTGTATAGGTTTGTATTGTTCATTTTTAACGAAATACTGCTGGTACTACTGTATAATGAATTATTGTTTCTTTTTAAAGAACTTATGAGAAGAATATAAGATTTTTCTTTTATATTGTTAAACTGGACTGCAACGAGTATTGCAGTAGTATAGAATTTACACTACAAATGAAGGTAAAAATCCGAGAAGTGGAAATTTGTTGGTACGTAACTCAAAAAAAACTGTTTACCCCCAAACATGTATTTGGTACAGAGCTCTCTTAAACTTAAACGATTTTTTTAACCATCATTAACATTTAGTTCATTAAATAAATAAATTATAAGCCAATTGGTAATTTCATTTTGACAACTAAAAATTGCTTTTAAATGATGATAAAACTAAATCAATTTTTATGTTACTTTTAAACACGAAAACGAGCCTTTGGTACATTCGATAAGAAAGTTTACTTCGTTAAGTAGGTACATTAGAGGAAAACACGAAATGTTGGGTATCGTCTTAAATGGCTACTTGCCAAGCGCAGTAAATATACCATCCAGTCGCACTGGGACTGGCTCCACCATTACTTTTGCCTAAAATTTTAGATTATCAATTTGCAAAATAAAATTTGAACCGGGAAACCACAAGCATATAAATATAGCAATAAGCGAATATTAGATTTGAACCTATAACTTATATTTTATATTCAATTTATGTACAATTATGTAAATTGCTGTTTAAATTGCACTGACAATATACAATTAGATTGTATATTATATAAATGAGATCTTATATATTAATCGGTTCTTTTCTAAAGAAACAAGAGACGAAGATGAGCGCTATTTTGACAAAATGAATGCTCTTTTAATAATTATATTCAAATTAAAAGGAAAAACTTGCCTTTCTACTTTTCTATAATAAATATGTTCTGAATAGATAAAAAATATCCAACAAGAATAGGCAAATCAAATAATTTAAAAGAAAAAATTCTTTAAGCTTTGTTCACGTCAAAACTTCGAAGTTGATGACATGGACAAGTATTATAAAAATGTTTACCACTTAGAATCGTACTTTTTACAATAAAGCCCAATGAGATGAGGCGTGGAAAGATTGGCTCAGTTTATTTTCTTTTTAGTCTTATTTAATAAATATGTCATAGTTAAGCCAGCCGTGGCGTAGGGGTCATCTCGTCGTAGTCGTGACTGTACGGCAAGCATGCGGCGGGTTGTGGGTTCGTTTCCCACTCGAGGAAATGAAAATTTTAATATTTTCATTGTCTCCAGTTGAGTTCCGCCACTCAATACACAATGTCTCCAGAATTCGGTGGAAAGTGGGGAACAGAAGTGTCTTAACACTAGGTTCCCAGGTTCCCTTTGCCTACCATGATCCCTGTGCATACCATGAATTATAAATAATATTTAATATACTTTAATCAACAGAATGTTGCTTTAGACAGGATTGTACCGAGTCATATAAGTTACACATAGATATATGTATATACTCCTTCCAATTTATACAACTTTAAAATATAATTTTATATTTTCTATCTACAGACTAACTTATTATTATAGTTCATTTCATACAAAGTGCCCGCAAACTTAAGTTTGTCAACTTTTACGTGTTTATCTTTTATCCTGTTAATCTATAGACCCGAAATGAATCTGACTCGCACTTGACCGGGGTTTTTAATAATAAACACTTTTTCTTCAAGATATCTTCCCATAGTTTTAATGTAATATACATAAATATTTTACTTTGTGTTGTAGAATATTTAAACTACAAAGTTTTAATACAAAAAGCGAAGCTGAGCGAAAATTTAAAACTTGAAGAACTGCATCTCTGCGGCTCTTATATTTTTAATGTTATAGAGAGACCGGTCATTTCCTAGGAAAATATTAAGCATGTTGTTATTAAAACTTGACAGAAGTGTCGTCATTTATTTTGTTTTTATATTAAAAGGATAGTATGTGTAGTATATAATATATTTTGATATGATAGTACGAGTATTCATAGCCTCATGGCTATTCGTGGCTTCGAGGGGCACAAGCGTATGCCGTGGGTTCGGAATCCCTATTGGAGTACATTCGACGCAGGAAAGCGATTTTAAGAAAGCGAAGCGAAAAGAAGGCTCTTTTGAGATACGACAAAATCGCTCTCTGGCGTCGATATTTATACACACCTCATTAGGTTAGCAATTATTTAATTATATTAATCGAATGCTATCAAACATTAGTTATAATTAAATTTGAAACAAATCAATTTAAATAAATAAATTAGTAAATTATCATTATACATAATACATACCTAAATAAACAACATCCCAATAAGTTGACAATCACGGAAAGGGCCTGTCAGAGTTGCCGTCGACATAATTGATTAAAATTATACCCCGACTTCACTCAATTAAAATTAAAGCAATTCCACAACTTTACGGGTCTGTGGAATAAATGTAAAACAATAGTTTGGATGCGTAAAACGAAACGAACTCCTTTTGTATTTTGAAGTAGGTACCAACAATATCCTGATATTGAACCAGTAAAGCTATTTTAATATGAAACGTACAATGTAAGGCCGATTGTAAGGTTGTTTTTTTATACGAAATATAAATAGTAAACCTGGAAGCTCATGGTGGACTTTTGTGGTCTGGCATTGATGCAAGATGAGTAAAAATTTCATCATCCATAAACTTATATTTTATATTGATCATTTTTATAAATAATTACTTTTTATAGGTTTTTCATTTATTTTATACAGATAATTAAAATCTGAGTCGAACCAAAAAGCAGTGTAATTTTTCGTTATTTTCTTCTTAAAATAAAATTTTAATACATCTAGATATATTTTTAAATTGTGAACCTATCTGCTTAATTCTGGAATTTTCCTAATGGGGTTCTATTAAGAAATAATAATTGCGCTATATATATTTTTTTTTGTCAAAAAAAAACATTTATTAATCCCTAACGATTTTTTGTTTAGCAAGAACACAATTTCAATTGCAAACATAATGGTAGGCACTTCATTTCGTTCGCGCCGACCGACGTTAACTGTTATTGTCTTTGGTATATTGATGTATATTTTTCATTACTTATTTTGTAGGTTGAAATTATTTTTTACTTATATTAAAAAACAATATTTTTTTAGGTAGGTACAGTCAGCGAGATCTAATTTGAGCTTTGAATTTGTGTGAGTGTTCGTATATAGTGTCTCTCAAACGCCTCTCTTGATAGGCCAAAATTTTTAATATTATATTTTTATGTTCGATTTATTAAAAGTGAAAGTAAGTAAGTAAGTAAGTAAGTTAACATTATTTCTGTAGAAGAATGGAAAAATAAAAATCATGAATACATTCATGTTCTTGATATTATGACTTATGTTATATTTATCGTAAGCTCAAACGACATATTAGACGAAAGTGAAAATTACGAAGATGCAATGTCCAATGTAGAAGAATAGGTATATTTTTTGTTTGAATTTCTTTATAAATGGCTAATAATAAACGTTATTTTTAAAAAAAAAATTATAGACACTCACACAAATGCAAAGCTTAGCTTAGCCGCCTAGGTGACCTATTTTTCGCATAACATTTGCACCATTAATAACATTGTGGTAATATAAGCTATATTTACAACATTACTTATATAGCTAAAAGAATTTTATTTTATAAATATAACTAATGTATAAGAAAATAGAGAAGAAAAGCTTAGACTCGTTTTCAGATCGTCTCTATGTAAGTTTATTTGTGACTATTGAGAATCAATCCAATATCCAAGTCATGTACGATCACCCATTAACTATAACCCATAAATCGACAAACTTATATGTCGAGAGTAGTCGAACAAGATGGCTGGCACTTAACGGTTGAGATTTATGTGTATTCTATTAAATTTTACTTTCTATATTTATAATGAAAAAGAGGAAGGAAGGTTTTTGCTTGGATTTTTTTTTACATAAATAAAAAAAAATTAACGAAGCCTTTAATAGTTTTTAGATAATTGTTTAAAAACGTATCGAACTCTCTAAGCATTTTCTAAACTCTTAGTAGGTACTATAGTCAACATAGTATGTTATAAACATGTAACGTCCAAGCTATAGCATTGTATAGTTAATACATACAAATTAACAGAATAGTCTGAGGCTAATGAGGCACAGAGCACAGGCGTGTGACTGTAAACGCGATAGGTTGTGGGTTTGATTACCGTTCGAGGAAATTAATTATTTTCATTTCTTTGCTCTGGTGTCAAGGCAAAGCACGGCAGTGAGTACCGTCATTCAATACGCAATGCTTCTAGAATTCGTCGGAAATATACACTGCATGCGTCATACATTATCGCGAAGCTATAAAAAACTGAATACTTTTAGCAAAGATATGCTTGAGTAAATTTCTAGAAAGAAAAATATTTGTAGAAAGTAGTACAAATTGTAGCTAAAAATACAAAGAAGGGCACTTGTATAGACTACACACTACAACCCAGACACTGGGACAGCCTCACTTTGATTAAACCCTTTCGAGCCCCAAGCGCAGACGCTTGTATTACTTTTATCTACTTTACTACTGCGCTCGTAAAACCACCCCGAAATATTTTCTTGTCGGGTAAAATGACTCGCTTTCACAGCATTTTGTATATCCACTGTACAAATTTATAAACATATATATATAAAATATTGGTGTTGCCATCTTTTTGCTTTTTCATCAATTCAATCAATGAAATCAATATGTAAAAGTGTGAAAATTTTTGTTATAAATAACTTGAACATAAAAGTTTATAGGCATAAATTTAATAACAAAATTAGAATAGAAATTGGATATAAAATGAGTAAAATATAACAATTTATATAATGATCACTTATAAATATCATACTATATTTATCCTTCAACCTGCCATTTATAAGTGCTCTTTACAAACAAAAGTATTATGACTGAATGAATATATACAATAGTACATTGAATCTCTATATGAATAGCTAGTATGAAAATAACAACAAATAACAATTTGTACACAACAACAACATTTGCTTAATCAAAAGTTTTGAGTTCTACTAATTAACATCAATTAAGAGGGAACGAGAATAATACAATATCAGTTAGAGACATTATTGCTATAGCAGCATAATTAGTATAGCGAGTATATGTGTATAGTTACATACATGTATGCTGTACCTACTTGCTGAGTATAATGAAACTGCAAGAAACTGCAAAAAGTAGTTCTAGTAGCGTTTAATTTGATAAATAATAGATAATTTAATAGTTTTTTTCTAAATGAGTGAAAAATGTTTTAAATAAAGACTGGACTCTACCCCAACCTAACCTATAGGATTTTTTTTCGTAAAATCCACGCAGACGAAGACGATCTTATCTCTTTATTTTACCTTCACGCTGTATCCTGCAGGTATCAGGGTAGGCAGTGGGAGCCTAGTGTTAAGACACTTTGCTTCCCACTTTTTGCCAAATTTTGCAAGCATCGCGTGATGAGTTGCGGGACTTATAAGATTTAATTTCTTCGATTGGGAACCCACAACCTATAAGCATTTACACTTACACGCCTGCACCACGATTAGCCCCAAATCTTCTATATTGGCAACAAATAGAATATAGAACAATGCCGCTATAATAATTCACCAAACATGAAACCTAACCGTCGGCCCACGTCAGCTATTCCTTCCTTGAAAACAGGAAGTAATTAAACTTGCCACTAAGCTATTATCTGACTACTCCTTAAAGTCACGAACTTCATCTTCTCTCTGATATGAAACTTTTCACGTTGATATTAATCCTTACACTTTAATCCAAAAATCTTTGTGAAGTCTTTTTGAGAACCCGCTTGCCGTTTGTGAGACCATGTGAAAGTTGTTAGAAGGAAGTCTATCAGTACCTCACATTAGTAAGAGTAGAAAATATTTTAATTTAAATATTCATATGGTATTTCAATTATTTAATGCTTTGATATTTCAATTATTGAAAATGGAATGTCTTGTGTTTGAGTACTCCTTGCATACCCGGAAATAAGGTTGCGGCTGAAAAACAATAATTTTGTAAAATTGTAATAAATATATAACCATTTAAAGATTATAAGAGGCCTGTCGTGACGAGATACAAGCGTGCTATAAACGCGACAGGTTGTAGGTTCGATTCCTAAACGAGGAAATGAAATATGTAATATTATCTTTAAAAAAAAGAAAGACTATTAGCTGCTATATTTGTTTGAATCCTAGACCAGAACAAAATGGAGAACAAATACGGAATATGACAAACGCTACCTGGTCCGTGCAAACATTTGCTACGCTCAGCAACTTTGTATTGAAATCGCAATCACCGATCTATGTATGTATACAAAGTCGGCTTAAACTGTATCCGCTCAAAGGTGGTCGTTTTATGCAAGTTTAGTATAGATATTTTTCTTAGCTTCACTCTGTAACCCGCACTTTATTTAGAGTAGCAAAATGAACCAGGGACCTTTGTGTTGAAACACTTCCGTTCCATACCTTTTACTAAATTATGGAGACTTTAAGTGTTTTTTCTAGCTTCACGCTATATTTCGCACAGCAAGGCAGGCAGAGAGAACCTTCAAGTCAAAGTAGCGGAATACAACGCCACGATGTGCCTCTACATTAAGGCGAAGAAATGAAAGTATTAAATATTTCATTTCGTCGAGTTGAAATCGAACCTACAAACTGTCGCGTTCACGCTTGAGTCCATGCGCCACGACTAGCCTTATTGGCTTTGTTTTGTGATTCTGAAATGGCGTTTGCTTAAAACTCTGAAATTACAAATAAAAATAATAATAAATGTATGTATTATATAAGACTAGGTAGGTAGGTATGCACAATATGAAGGAATTTCTAGAAATTATCTTTTGAACTCTCTCCGGGAACCACATTTGCTATGTTATTCCTTTGATTGGATTCTTCCTTTAACTAACTATAAGATTCCTTTCGTTGATTACAAAGTTTTCCACAGCAAGTATGTCTCTTGTGTTCCTTATAAGGTGGAAAGTTTTGTATCTACGTTGATTGCTTATAAAAATAAAAACCTAGGTAGCGTATTGGACTTACAAGCTAATAAAATACCTAATAGGTATTAGGCGAATTAGTTGTGAAAAGTTGCCTTACATATTTAGGTATTTACTTAGGATCTGTTTTTTTTCGCTTCTAACATAAAAAAAACAGCATTGTCATTTCTTTCATTATATTGAGAAAAGCATAATAAACGCATTAAATTATCATTGGATAGACACTACTCAGACACAAGTGTAGACAGTATATACATTAATGTCTGACATTTATGTCGGAATTTCTGTCGTAGTAATTCGTACTATAAGAGGATAGGTGACACCTTCCATTAATTAATCATATTAATTATACATCATGATCATTATTAATAACTTGTAATTTATCAACTTCGGTAAAAATATTTTTCATTGAAATTTAAATTACATTATTATTATAATAGCAGCATTACGCTATTATTTTTCCCTGTAACTTGTGTTGAGACACTGCGTTCCTCGATTTTCACGGTATTTTAGAGACATAATTTAAAACAATTGAATGTCGCCAGTACTAAAAACCTTTAGCTTATCTTTAACTCCTAGGAAATAAAGAACAGAATATAGTGATAAGAGAGAAAAACACTATACGTAGAGATTAGGAGTCTGGTTACAGTGCGGAACTATATTTGTCTGATACCTATCTGATTGCTTAGTCCGTGCTGGATTAAAGGATTAACCATATTAGGATTATTCGAGTTTATATACGTACATAATTATATTGTTTTACAACTGTTTAATTAACAATTTAAATCGATTTTTGAATCTTGTTTAAATAAATTGCTTCATGTTTGTTAAAACAACACCAAAACCACAAAAATTGGATCGGTAATATTTGACCGCAAATTAAAAAATATGTGAGTAGATACGATTATAATATTATTTTGACCTACTATATCATACTGGTGCATTTGGCCATCGTTGCTCGCTATTTAGAATATGCTAGTGTTCGTAAATATTGAATAGGTGCATGGTTTTTTCTAATTTTAATAATATTAGTTTCCACTTATAAAACTTTAACTGCCTATTAAGTACAAGCACTTAAAGTTTTATATACAGAAATGTTATTCATACAAGATTATGCAGATTGTATGTATTAATGTATTAAGACCTCGTTGAATTATGCACGTCTTTACTTTTGCCTTCCAGAGCGTACTACTAATAAAGATTAAAGTGTTTAATACTAAGTTATACTATAATATAATATTGTTTTATTAATTGAATTGAAGTGAAATTAATTTTAATTACTTTTTAAATTCAGTTTCGCCACTACCACCACCATTCCGTTGGAAAATTCGGTGAAAAGTGGGGAATGGAGTGTCTTATTACTAGATTCCCTATTAGCAAGTAAGGCTAGGCTAGATATGCGGGATACAGCGTGAAGCAGATTTTTTATTTAAGCACTCGAATTCAGCAGTCGCACTCAGAGATGCTTAACATTTAATTGGCATTAAATCTTTCTAATACATGACTTTACAAAAACTCAGTCTTAAAAATACATTCTTACATATATTCCATTTGGACATGGATAGGTTCTGGTTACGCGGTTAATTTCATACATTATACATCAATAACGAAACATAAATACTCGTATCGTTGGATTGCGTTGACTTAGAACCTGTATTTTTTCTGTGCTCCAAGAAATCGTTGACTGGAATATTTGATATTAAATTGGTACTTCCACATGATCTCGAAATAAATGGTCCAAACAGACAGACGAACCACAAGGTGATCCTATAAGGGTTCCATTTTTTCCTTCTGAGGAACCCTAAAAATGTTTTTTTTTATGAACGAATTCAATCTATCCCCCCCTCTACCACTAGATATAGGTAAAAGATAATGTCGCAGCCTAACATTATCATCATGTTACACACGCCATAAGTGATTAGCTGCACGCAAACTAACCGCAAGTTCTTGTTGGGAACAGGCGTAACAAGTTATAACGCACACGCCAACGTGTGTCATATGAGATACTATCGGAGTTTATAGGTATAAGTATGTATATACTATTACATAGAATAGGAATAAGGTCTTCTATATGTCTATTTAGCATTATTATTTAAATTATTTTATAGAATGATGTTTTTAAGATTATAATATATATGTATGTGTATTCGGAATTTATATCTGTATACAGGATGTAATTGTCAGCACCACTTTAAATGAAACCACAGTTTTAACTACTCTATAAAAGCCAAAATAATTCCCAAAAATGAAAAAGTTATTTTTTCAAATAAAATAAATAATAAAATTATCATTTTAAAATAAAACGCCATTTGTAAAGTATAACAAAAACACGCACACACTTACCTGTCAAAGCAGCAACGTCGCACACTTATGTGTGTGTCAGACGAAATACAGGTATGGATAAAAATCATGAAATGAAAAAAAAAATCCTACGTACAAACTGTTGAGGTACCTTGATTAATATCTTTAGTTCTGGGTTTGAAATATTTTACCCTATATGCAGTTTCAGTAAAAGGAACGCTACCTCTTCCATCCTGTATACTGAACTTACGTAATATTAATTTAATTATTATTTTCTAATTGTTATTTGTGGGTTCCGTGTTTACCTCTTTTAAACAACTAGGATTGGACGTTACGTGAGCAACAAGTAATTAGCTATGTCAAAATCCTCAACAAGACGTTGTTCTGAACAGGTGTTACAAGTTATACCGTATGCTTAACCGACCTTTGTCATGCGAGTTTCTACCTGACATACACAGACGCCTTTTGACATGAACCAAACTTGATTATAATATACTTTAATATAAATAATAAGTTTTTAGTTTTTCGCTTTATTTTGCACATAACAGGGTAGGCAGAGGAAACCTGGGAATCTAGTGTTAAGACACTTCCTTTCTCTATTTTCTGTCGAATTCTGATGGCGTTGCGTGTTGAGTAGCGGAATTCACTTCACTTCACTTAATTTGTAGATATTTCATAGTGTATTTATTTTGTGTCTGAAATTATCAGTGCTATATCATAGTCTGTGAAAAGTTTCTCAGGATCCTACAACTTAAGATAAGCTAATATCTAGATCCGAGCTTAGCTCTACAGAGAAATAAAATGTTCACGAATCAAAAGAAGATTTCACTTTATTAAAAGGGATAGTATTTTAAAATAATGTGTAAATAATTCAGCTTCATTTTTAACATTAAATATCAAAGGGAAATTTACCGAATTCAAAAAGTAAAAAGCGGGAAATAGGCTCTCGTTCATTTCAGCATCATTGCAGACCAAAGGACTCTTATCGAATATAAATAAGCAGAGATCGGTCCAATTACATCGGATGCATCCGCGTGGTCGTCGGTCGAAATGTTAAAGTGCCTTGATTATACATCACGAGTTGGTACTTGCCGTACCAAAATGAAAAGTGCTTATGCGATTATCAAAACCGTTAAGCATTATCAGCTTAGTTGGTCGTTAATTGTGTAACAATTAACGATTTACTAATTATGCTATATATTAGTTTTTTTTCAGCTTCACGCTGTATCTCGTAGATAGCAGGGTGGGCAAAGGCAACTTAGTATTAAGACAATCCGTTCCCCACTGGAGGCATTGTGTGTTGAGTGGCGAAACTCAAAGCGAAGTGATGAAAATTGTAAAGCAAAACATTTCTTCAAGTGGAAATCGAACCCACAACCAACCCACTGATCCTGGTACTAACTGGTACCAAGATAGAAGAATTGTCATTATTGAACAGAAATTGACACCATTATATTGGTGAAGCCATATAACGTCTCTATAAAATCTCTAACAACTATAAATGTTAAAGTACTAAAGTACTAGTAAGAATCACAGTCAACCTCTTCGGAAGACGGTACAAAAGACTAATGAGGAAAGCCTGCCGCTGTGCGCCGTGTGAAAGAAGCTATTCTGTGATACTCTAGAATGGAATAATTAAATTGAACCTCGACTCGATATCAAAACTTGTTAAAAATTTTAAATTTGCACTACCGAATAATATAACGAAACAAGAGATGAATGGATCATTAATATTAAAATTCGTTTAATCTTCTGAAACTTTCCTATGAATTTTATAATAACAACCTATCCTATCTATACTAATATAATAAAGCGGAAGAGTTTGTTTGTTTGTTTGTTTGAACGCTAAGATCTCTGGATATATTGGTCCGATTTACATTGTTTTTGTTTTGTATGAAAGCTGCATTCTTCAGAAGTGCTATAGGCTATATAACATTACATTATACATATATACTAATATATTTTAAAGTACTTTCTAATTTGACATGCAATTTATTCTACCATGTTAATAACAACCGTCGCGTCGCTACGCAACCGTTACCGCGACATTTTGATAATCATCCTTATGAAAATAAATATAATAGTCACTTTTAGCATTTTATCTAGATTGAAATTATAGTTTACTGTATAACATTGTAATAAATAATTAAGGAGATGTCACTGATTCGAAATGACCTAGCCTACGGGCGGCATAGTATGAGTATGACCGACGCGAAAATATTCTTATAGTTCAAGCAGGCGTAGCCGGGTCCGGGTCCACTAGTCCTATATCTTATAAAACAAAGTCGCTTTTCGTGTCTGTCTGAACTTTCTAACTCTTCTTCTTCTAAACCACCCAACGGATTTTAAAGCGGTTTTCACCATTAGGTCGAGTATTTCTCAGGGAAGGTTTATATATAGTTTATTAATTGTACATTCTTATGTAAATTAACGTAAATACGATAAATGTGTATAAAGTCCTACCCGTTGAGACACTTCCGCGCATGCGCTGCTTCAATGGTAAGTACTACATGAAAATAATGTACTGGAGTATTGTTCCTCTTAATAACATCTACAAAAAAGTCCGCAAGAGCATATTCGTATCTTTTAAGATAAACGTGTATTGATCATATTTCTGTCTAAAAATTGTAATTTCAATATATTTTTTATTGTGAGGGATATTTTTTCATAATGGTATTAATCCTTATCCTTTAAAATACTTTATTAATTTTCTACGTTAAACGAAGATAAAATTAACTTTTTACACTATTTCGAAATTGCGAATAGTTTTAGAGAAAAACTAGTAAAGTATGTTACTCAAGTTTCACTTATCCCTTACTCTCAGCATATAAATAAACTAGCGGACGCGCGCAGCTTCGCTTGCTTATTTAGGGGTGAATTCCAGAAAACCATGAAACACATGTTCAATTAAATATTTTTAAGAGTCTAAATTCCAAATTTTATAAAAATCGGTGGCGATTTAAAGATTTTTCCATACAAACTTTCAACCCCTTATTTGCACCCTTAGGAGGAGAATTCTAGAAAACGATAAAACACGTGTTCAATTAAATACTTTCAGAAATCTAAATTTCAAATTTTATAAAAATCGGTGCCGATTTAATTTTTTTTCCATACAAACTTTCCACCCCTATTTCACCCCTTTAGGGTTAAAATTTTCCAAAATGCCTTCTTAGTGGATGTCCAGATTACAAAAGTAAACATCTGTCCAAATTTCATGTTTCTACGCACAGCGGTTACGGCTGTGCGTGCGTCTGACCTCAGTCAGTGAGGACAAGTCCTTTTATATATATAGATTAGTTACGTTGACCATTTAATGTAGACCAAAACTGTCTTTTACTGTTTTTCATTTTAATAAGTACTTTAGAAGTTGTTACAATATCAAAAAATCCATGTTTCATTCAATCCATGGTTCAGTGGTAGAATGCTCGCCTGCCACGCGGGCGGCCCGGTTTCGATTCCCGGCCGATGCATTCTATTTAATTTTCCTCACAGGCAGCCACGTAGTGCTTGCTTTTCATCAGGGACAGAATACCCTGTCTTCAGCATTAACCACAAGCTCGAAAAAAAAACCCGCCCGCTATAGAGACATAGCAACGAAGATTTAGATGCGTGCACGTATTGGATAATTGGAGTTGAATGTATTATTGCACGTATTGGGTAATTGGAGTTGAATGTATTATTTCAGCGCGATATATTTGGTTTCATTTTTTTTATAGTGGTTATTAGTAGGTAGGCTTTTGTTTATAATTGCTTCCGTTTGAAAATAGTCATTTAAATATCTAAAAATAGTCATTTAAATATATTTTAATAAGTACTTGAAAAGATTAGTAGCACAGATTTAAAATTACGGTACCTACTAAAAAATCCTTGCTGTGTAAAACAATTGGAAAATCCTTATTGAAACTACGAAAATGCGGGTTGCATTAGGGTTTAATTAATTTTCACATTATCTTAAGTGCTTTGCAAACATATATTATATGAATAATCCAGTAGTAAAAGCGGGCGAAGCCGCAAGAGGGTCGCTAGTTCTTATATAAGTTATGAATATATTGATATTTAAACTAAGATTTTACTTTAAAGTTTAGTGAACTCATAACGTTACCATTAAAAGGGGTTTAAAACGATTATTTTTTTAGCTGTAACTAACTGTAGGTTCTTTGCCTCGACGCTGAAGCGAAGAAAATGGAAATAATTAATATTTAATTTCCTTGAGTGGTTATCAAACCCACACCCCCAACGACTGGCCTCAAAGTTTATCAAAACTATTTTGTTATATTTTAAAATTCAATCGCAAAGGATAAAAAAATATTTTACTAAAAAACCTACTATTTATAATAAGCTTATCAGTTACACTTACATACATCGTGAAACAATGAATAGTTATTATACTTACATACAAAGGCTAGGTGGTATTTCTAGAGTATATATTATTATGACTTTCTGCTTTCGTAGTTGGCAATAACCGCATTACAGAAACTAACGACATGGTACGTTTTACGTTAGAATCGTTATCATTGTTTATGTCAGGTGTTTACCTTGAAGCGGCGGCTTGTTCCGGCACTACCGGCGTCATGTAGCTTTGTACGGTAGCTACCATCAAAAGTAGGTACTCGAGCTCGTCATATGGTGATAAATAATTATTTCCAGAAATATTCTTGTCTTTGTAAAATATGCGTAGTGAAAATATAAAGATGTTATACGTAACTTGTAAATGACTTAATTATTAAACACTTTTATTAATATTTAATAGAGACGAAATATATATAAGAAATAAATTCATATAGAAAATTTAATTAAATTAAATAAATATTTAACATAAATATAAATATATATGTTTGTAAGTAGAATATTTATAATAAGTAGTATATTAAAGTCAAAGTGGCACAGGTACACAAGCAGTTAGTTAACATTTTCATTTCATCGCACAAACCTCGGCGTTGAGTTCCGCCACACAACCCACAAAGTGGGAAACGAAGTGTCTTAACACTAGGATCCCTCTACATACCCTGCTATATGTAAAGCGTAAAGCTAAAGAAGAGTAGTATATTTCTAAAAATACGTAGCATTCTTAAGCCTTGTTCCATTACAAAAGAAGGTTCCGTCCGAAGGACTGTCCGCTACGTAGCACGTAGCACGTAGCACACGCGGCTGTACTACCAACGAGTGCATATTTTAAGCAAATTATAAAATCGTTTTATACCACATTACGGATAATGTTGTTATACACCGCTTTAATGTAACCACGTGACGTGAAGGATTGCACCAATTTTGTGCGTTATATTCTTGTAATAAATATTATGGTAAAAATAAATCAAACGAAGCTTCCTGCTGTATCGAGCGTACATCAGAGTAAGTAGAGAGAGCCTAGTGTTCAGACACTATGTTGACCATGTTCTGCCGTATTCTGAAGGCATTGCATGTTGAGTAGCAGAACTCAACAATCTTGACACCAGAGCGAACGCTTGTGCAACTTTAGTAATTTTATACGCATTTTATTTTGACAATAAGATTGTCAGACGCCTCCGCTTGTTAATTATGCGACGACACGACTGGTGTCTAATATCTGGTGAAGTGGGGTACCTAATCTGAATTATTAAAAGAAAACTGTTAGCTAAGTGTTTTAAATGTTTTAGAGTACTTGATAGCACGATGATATCTTGACTTTTTCACGACAACAAAATAAAAATTGTAGGTTATTGCATATGAACATAAATACTTAAAAATTTAAACTCAAAACTTAAGTTTTTTTATAATACAGTAAAGTTTAAAAAGCAACATAAAAGAAAACTCCACCTGAGTAACATAAGAAAAACTAATATAGTAAAGATTTGTATTAAATATACAATTTCAGCCACCAAACTAACGAGATAGCTTTAAAAATTTTAATGCCAAATATAATAAAACTAAGACCCTGTAAGACATTCCTGTAATATTTGTAGGGAAATAGAAAAAAATAGTACCTACATCCATGCAGGATAAATATAGATATGACATACTAGTAGATGCACCACAATGTATTATCGTTTCAAGTATATTATACGCACAACTTACTATTAAGGTTAATGTAGTTAATGTGTATGAAGCATGAAAAGCCATGTAGGACTTCTATCAACAATTAGTTTTATAATATATGTATATTTCTTTAGAAATTACATCTACTTATCTATATTTATATATATTCTTTATCTAATAGGTTTTTGTTTTCTGTTTATGTATACATAGTTTATAAACCCAAAATTAAAGAAACTTTTAATTTCTTGTTTTCTAGTTGTGTGGGGCTTTAAATTATATTTTTTGGTAGTGTTATAACTCACTCACACTGACCCAAACGGTAGCAAAATTAAGAGATCTATTATGTCGTTATTCAATGTGAAAAAATCTTTAGCATTTTCATATAAAGACAAAAAAAAATCAAAATTACGAAATAATTTACGCACTAATAAATAATGTTAGAAACGTATATATCATTGTCATTTGACGTGATTGAATATGATATAAAAGTTTGCTTTTTAACAAGTTTTTATAATCCATACCTATATTATAAATTCGAAAGTAACTCTGTCTGTCTGTCTGTCATTTACGCAATCAGGGTAAACGCAAACCGCTAATTTAATTGTGATAAAATACACATATAGAGATACTTGAAGGTCTCGGGATGAATATAGGATACTTTTTTTTCTCAAATTTTAATTTTATCGATATATACCAATATATTAAAATATTTATTAATTTGACATGCAATTTATTCTGCCATGTTAATAACAACCGTTGCTGAGCAACGTTTGCAAAGTTTGTTGTTAGAAAACGTCACCCAAAATGAGCTTGCTTAACGCATCTCTCTATTGAAAATTGAAAATAATTTCATAAATATATTTAATAAATATTTGTATAGTTCAAGCGGGCGTAGCCGCGTCCGTGTCCACTAGTCTATAATAAAATTTCTAAAAATATCTAACCTAACCCAATTAAATGGCAATTTGAGCATAGATAAAATATAACGTTTGTTTTTATAAATCACGTTCCACCAAATATGGGATGCACATCACTGGTTACACGGATAATGGTTACGGATTAAAAGCAATCCAATAAATTTGAACTAAATCTGTTTAATGTACGAGCCGTGAATAAGCAGCTTAGGCGTGGTGGTTTTTATTTTTAATACAATTTTTATTAATTGGAAATTTATTTTCGTACTCTATCATGATATGTACTGTATATTTAAAGCCAAAAAATAGAATAACAATTTCTTTAATTAAAGTTTAAAAATAGCATAAAATTTTAGTATGCTTATTGTGTTTGTATATAGTAAGAATATTAAACAAACTTAATTAAAAATTAATTAATTGTTTTGTCTGTACAAAGAATCTTAAAAACATAATTATAATATATCATTGTCATCGGTTTGTTAATTTTTAAATTTCTTCGATCGTGGTGTTGAGTTCTACCCAATGCTTTTAAAAAAGGCGGAAAGTGGAGAGCGGAGTGTAATAACACTAGGCACTCTCTGCTTACCCAGCTTCATGCGTTGTTTGCATGTGTTGTATTAAGCAAAAACTTTTTTATTTCTAATTAAGTATATATTATTTATTAATATTATTATGATAAATGCATAATTTGTTGAATTTCAATGTTTTTGATTTGTTTTTACTGTTGAGTAAATTAGAGTTCAATTTAAAAATAATAAGGCTGCTTAGAAAAATCACCCCATTAGGTTGGCCGCAATCCTGGCAGTTTACCAACAAAATGTTGCGGTGCATGCCTTCCGTAACAAAACGATTTGTGATACACTATTTCGAAATTCATATAAATAATAATGCTATGTCATATAATTACGTTATAAAATTTACGAGTTTAGGGTTATATATATGTAAAATACGCTTAAATTGATATTTTAATATTTGACTAGAATATACTTTCATTTTTTTCAGCTTAACGATATTTGTGGTATATTCCCACAAATAGCAGGGCGGGCATGGAGAACATAGAGTCAAGATACTATGTTCTAGTTTATTCCGTATTTTGTAGACAACGAATAGAACTAATGTGTGAAACATTGTACAGAACACAAAATATACCAATTAATAAAATGTTCATTCAATTTAATGAAAACGTAGCGTTTTCTTATATAGATTTGTATTTATTTCAACTGATTGTATTTTCTTCTCTCTGTCTTCTTAAGGAAAACCTCGAAACATTTACGAAACGAATACCTATGTAATTGTTTTAAAAAAATGAATAATTATGTTTGTATACTGTCTATACTGTTATGAAACGTAGCTTCTCGTAATATACGACTCCGCCGGAATTCCTGGATAAAAAGTAGTCTATATGTTGATCTACAACCCTTTCACTGTTAGTCTCATAAAATCAGTTGAAATGTTCCGGAGATTAATCCGGTTAAATGAAAAGACAGACAGATAGACATTTCAAAATTGTTTGTATCCGTAACTAACGCAACGTAAATATGATTATTTTCAAATCACAGAGAGACCCTTTAATTTTATTTATATGTAGATACTTTAAAAATTGATTTAAATGTCGTGTTTATTTCACTTTTATTTATGGCAACATTGTTCATAAATCGTCAAACGAACTGGAAACTGAGGTAACATAACGCAGGAGTTTGGTAATAAATTTAATAGCAGAAAATATTAAAGATTCATAACAAGAAAACATTCAATGCTTCCCATACTGAAACAAAAAAAAATAATAATATAAAATGCGATATAAGTGGAAGTTATAAAAGTAGAGCTATTCGAACTTTCATATTTTTAATTATTGTGCTTAAAAATTCCTCAGCACTTCAGCCATGTTCAAACTTAGTTAATAACTGCATGCTTGTTTTAAATTAGAAATGCGAAGTCTATAGAGCCAAGTTGATGATAGCATGATTATTAATTTCTATTGTACTCTTACCTTAATCCCGGCTGTCTGTTTGCCAACGAATCATCAAATATATACATTAGTCAATATAATCGCGTTGTATATAATTCAGAACTAATTACGATCTGTTGCAGTCGTAGCTTGAATAGCGAACAATGCTATCAATGTTGTTCACGGTTTGTCTTCCCTTAATTGGTAATTGAAATACATGTCTAATATTATATTATTGTCAGATATATTACTGCAATATGTGTACACTATTTTTTAGCTTCACGCTGTATCCCGCATATAGCAGGGTAGGGAGCGGGAACCTGGGAACCTAGGGATAAGACACTCCATCCGTGTTAAGACACCTCTGTTGCCCGCTTTTCGTCGGAGAATTTGGAGGATTTTGGAGGTATCGTGTGTTGAGTGGCGAAGAACGAGGAAATTATTATTTTTTTAGTAAAAATATAATTTATCTATAACGTTTTTGATAAAATTCTATAAGAATCGTGTAATGAAGTGATAGGTACTTTTAAAGAACATAAGAACAGCTTGTTTTCCTCCCAATTAAAGGCTATAAATAAACGTTAATAAATTCTTTTATCGTTTACATTTTTTAACTGATAAGTCAAATTCTAATAAGAAAAAATTTGAATTGATAATATTTCTTCCATAATCACATGTTGTATGTAGCATATAAGTACGTACAATTGTATATATATGTAAGCACATATATGTAAGTAAAGTAAGGCTTTATTTTTTTCTTAAATAATAACAAAGAAAAAAAAAATTTTATTTACTTAAAAATATACGTACATGGTTCAGAAATACACGTTTGGTCCATTCATGAATATAATTTTATTAATGAGACTACTGATTAAATATTATTTTATGTCATGTAAAAATATATTTAATGGATATTTTGTTTTACATATATTTAAAATATTGGTAGAAGGTAAAATTGAAATAAGCTGCTAAAATTAAATTCAAATTATTAAAGAGATTTTTTTATTACATTTCATATGCAACAGTGACGTCATACACATATGCTTATCAAATATATATGTACCTATTATTCTATTATTTTACCTTCAAAAAATACAAGCATTTGCTTGAATTTAATTGATATAAAATAAAAAAAATCTATGACTTCAGTGTAAATTTCACAAGATATCCATTAAGGGGTAGATAAAAGAATATGGCTAAAGCTCTGGCCCTCGCTTCCTGATAATATGAGGCACTTTATCTTATCTTAACAAGATAACCACATTTTTCCGATTTGTAAGAATAGTTTATCATTTCCTAAGTAAATATTTTGACATTAATTATACATCTTCACGCTGTTTCTCGCATGCAACAGGGTAAGTAGAGGGAACCTAGTGTTAACACTCTTCGTTCACTATCCGTCGAATTTTTCGAAGCATTGTATGTTGAGTGGCGAAACTCAATACCGAGGTTTTATCGAAGCCTCCATGTCAATTTTTTTTCGAAAATAAAAAGAAATATGTACTCAAATATAATTTAAAAGTACTTAAGTAGGTTAAGGATTGTCTAATTCGAGTGGGCAAGTGTTTGTAATCCAACGAATCGTATTTGGCAGTATAACCGATTCCAATTTGAGATAACGATGAAAATACCATCATTTGTGCAATCTTATGAGAGAAATCGAACGTATCTTCATCCAGACTGTGTTTTTCTTTATAAACAATCTCTATTAGTTAATACGTTTGGTAATGTTATTTCTATATTTTTATACGTGTTTGAATATTCTGTAGCATTTTTTTATTTTATATTAATTATGTACTTATTCCTCCTATTTTTAATGATTATAATAACTTACATAATATATACTTTATAAATTTATAAAAAATATCAGTTTTGTAAATTGTAAATATTCTTATTGTAGGCAATATTGTTTTACTTTCACGATTTATCTTGTACAAATGCACAACCAGGGTAGAGGGAACCTGAGAACCCAGTGTTAACACACTTCATTCTTTCTCATTCTTACACTTTCCTACTTTCCACCGAATTCAGGTGGCGTTGCGTGTTGAATGGCGGAACTCAACGCCACACTATACTTCGTTACTCAAGGAAATAAAAATATTTAATATTTAACTCCCTCGAGTGCGAATCGACAATAGTCTGTCGCTTATGCCCTTGTGTCACGACTGGCTTCATATTTTTAACTTCATTTTGGTTTTACAAAGAAATACACGAGGCTCCCTCTGCCTGCCCTACTGTGTGCGGGATACAGCGTGAAGCTGATTTTGAAGTATATACGTTTATGTACACTTGTGGATATGTAATAAAAGATCATAATATTAATTACAAACATCTCATCCTTTTTCCTCGAACTATAGAAGATCTAATAAACACAAATAACATCGTCCCATCGATCAATCAGTCAAATAGATTGGTTTATTAGTATTTTGTAGTACTTTTGTATGTATTTCTTATTGGTATAAGACAAATTAGGACAAAATTTGGAGGTTGAATAAAATATGTATAGACCACGTTTAGTTTTTATTCGGCAATATATTATCGAAAATAATATTGTTCTAGAAATTCGTATATTTTTCAAGCGACCGATATTATTCTTACGATAGAATCCTTTTCAACCAATTTACATTATTCTTATTAGACTTCCCAATTAATATATATCAGTTCATAAATGACATTTTCCAATTTTCAAAATTGCCTAATTTCAATTCTTCACATGTCTCAGCTAATTTAACCAATCAATATAAGTCTTTGATCCGTAAAAGGAACTTCGTGTGTTACTTTGCCATTAGAGGGAACGTGGAAAATTAACAAGCAGCTCGGTGGTCGCAACCTGCATGCGAATGCCGTATTTACAACATCCATTACTCTAATTTCTAAGAATAATCAATTTGTACGCAGTAATGTCACCCGGGGCATTGAATAAAACATTTTGCTAATTGCATTTTCGAATATTTACGAAAGTGTCTCAGCTTCCGATGAATAAACATGAAATAACCATGTGAGGCCAGTCGTGGTGCAGGGGTACAAAGTGTGACTGTAAACGCAACAGGTTGTGGGTTCCATTCCTATTTGAGGTTTTCTATTTCTTGGCTCTGGTGTCGCAAAACGATCTGGTTTACGTTAGCAAAGATGTGGCATAGAGCGACGTAGAGTTACGCCGCTTATCACGCAATACCTTCAAAATTCAACGGAAAATGGGGATCAGAGTGTTACACTAGGTTCCCTCTGCCTGCTGTATGCGGGATACAGCGTGAAGCTGATTTATAACCATGTGTGACTTGAAATAGTCAAGCTTCGACGGTCGTCTTCTACACCTAACTTTTATCGATATGAGCATGGTGATTTACCCGGAACTTGCTAGCAAAAATTAAATTGTCAGAGTCGTTACCCTCGATGGAGGGGACGAAGTTACGGGCACTAAAGCTAATTAGTTAGCTCCGAAACTAAGCGATAATTTAGATTGCATCGTTACGCCGCCGTGATGGATAATAAATAGTTTTGTCACGCTCGAACATGCTGATTTAAAATTTAGGACTAGATGTTAGTCCTTCACTTTAATGGCGCTGGCGACGTGTCATCGGCTTCGAATCACTTTCTATAAGAGTCTTAAAACGACGTTCTTTATACGCCTGTATTAAGTTTACTCTCATGGGATGAACCTTACTTGCTTTGTAAATTTGATGTTCTGAATTTGAATCAGAGCTTCATCTTATTCGCAAGTGGCGGAAATTTTCGTGTTTTTTTTTTAAAATAAATAATATGTAAACATTAAAAAAAATCTATGGTATTCATTAACTTCAATCTGTTATTATTTTCACGGAAATTGATTTTATATGAAGACTAAACTAATATAATGAAAGTAATTGCTAAGGATGTTGGTCTAAACATAGAATATGTATATACATTTGGAGATAGATATTTGGGAGGGATTCACCACTTGATTCCAGTCTAACTATTCGTATGTAATTACGTTTGGGGAGGCGCCTCCCTATTCACTACAATAGTTGAAATCACGATCTAGTTGTTTCTGTATATAAAATGGTTACACAAATATTAGATATAGATTCTAATTTTGTGTTTATAAATAAATTAGAGTTGTTATTGGATCGGCTATATCTATATGATAATTATTTAATCTAGTACTTTCAAGAGTTGAAATTAAGGAACCGAGTGTCTTAACACTAGGCTAGGCTAGGCTTCGGCTAGGAAAAAATGTAGAGAATTTTTAGAAGAGAAATTTATTAGACAGTATTTATAAATATCCCATACAAATTTCGACAATCAACAACCAATATTAGTTTGCCCTTTTCGAAGCTCGCAAATTACAATAAAAGCTACATTTTCTTTATTTCTCCTGATAGTGGTATCATTAATGAGCTATTGTGAATAAAACGGATGAAACAAATAAATTGCACAATTGACACCAATCCCCCTGAAGATGTCATAACTTTATCGTGTTTGCATTATTTCACAGGCGGCTGATCGCTCGAATTTGCGTGCAAATGTGATGTGAATATTTATCAGGGGATTTTACCAAACAAAATCTTTATTCGTAAAATGTATCGTAATATTATTTATATTATTTTCACAAGAACATAATATTATGTTAAGCTTCGTGTCACATTAGTGTATGGAATTTATTTTTAAAATGGAATGGCACGGATGATATAAGTAATGCATAAATAAAATTGGCTATATCCGATTTTTAATACTATTTTTATATAAATGTTTTGTAAGAGTTAACAATTTTTATCATCTACTATGTACAATGGCTGTAGGTTAGATTCCCACAAATGAATTATTTAATATTTTCATTTCCTCCCCTGGTAACAAGATATAGAGCGGCGTTAAATTCTGCCAGAATTTGCCTCCAGAATTCAGTGAAAAGTAGAGGACGGAGAGTCTAAACACTAAAAAATATGTTCCGTCTACCTACCCTGCTATATGTGGGTAGTTAAAAAAAGTTTCATCGCTATACTTGACCATCTTTCGCATGGTATGAAATTAAAAATTAAAATAATATTTTTACACAACTGACCAAATATTATGTTTGGAAAAAGGAACAAATCATTTATCAATATTCCTCGGATGTTACTAAAACTTCGTCTCTTTAAGGAAATTGTAAAAAAAAAGATAGCGAGAAACTTTCCGACTGCGACGCTAGTCGTAAAATTCCTATTACATTCATATTAGACAAGATTATGGCAGTGAAAGAGAGACTTGCAAACTTTTGTTAAATATGAGAGAACTTCGAAAGCTGTCTCTTTAAGATAAACAAATTCGTCGAAAATATTTAGTGAAGGAGCGGAATTTGGCAGTGCCTGACTCTGACCTGACGAATAAATTCGTAAGACAATACACGCTAATGAATAAAGTTTAGCTGTTAAGAAGTTGACTTTGGAATTTCCATTTATTAGTGTTCATGTTTAAGTGAAGAAGAAAAGCACATATTTTCGAGACAAAGTTAACTGAATAAAGAACTCTCAACAAGAATTTATAGATTTTGATGATGCTTTTTTAAGGTAAATAATGTTCAGAAGTAGTCTCATATACATTTTGTTTAGTTTCACACTTTATCACAAATGTAGCTAGAGAGAACGGAATGCCAAAACCTTTCCTTTACGCGGTCTTTAACCTCTTCATACATGTCTTCCGGTTCCGGGACCTATGCTTTTTAAGTTACTTTCCTCCAATATCATCGATACTGCGTTTTGAAGGTCAACCGAGGTCTGCCTCTGTCTCTCATCACTCTCACTTCATAAATAATTTTAGTCATTCTTTCATCATTTACTCTCTATGCCCAAAAAATCCGAATGACGATTAATGATGTCTGTAAAGAGACATAAAAGTCTTCAGCAAGGATCCGTTTGCTTGCAGATACATTTTTATTAATTTGCATTGTGAATGAAATTAAACAAAAATAATTCCTAATCCCAAAGAATTTAAAAAAAAAATGTTTTTACTTTTTCATAACATAAAATGTACTCCAGAAAGGTCCGCCATTTCATTTATCACATAGTATCAATCCTTGCACGACCATTACAAAACAAGCTACATAAATAAATTTTATGATACTGAAAAATTGTTAAACTGAAGAAAGAATCGGAATTGCAGGTGCACGTCATAACCGTAGATAAGTTGCAGACGTTGGCGAACGATAATTCATCTTGGAGATCCTCTGGTAATCTACGTCATTCCTCGGTTCAACCCTAATCTTATCCAATTGGGAAAAAGATCTTTATTGGTGGGAGCAAGATAGCTATTCGGTAGGGATCAATCGAGTGGACCGGCAACTGGCTGTTATTTACTGTTATAGAAAGACGCGTTTGTATAACCGATTCTGTGGCTCAGAAACGATATTTTTATTCATTACTTGTCAACATTATTCATATAATTTTCTGTGTATTACTCGTGCTACTATAAATTCGTATTTATATTTATTATATGTGAAATTATGTGTAAGAACCTATTTAATTATTTATTTGAAACTATTGTAAGTATCCTTGGTGGAAAAATTTAAAGATTTTTAACATTATTAAATAAATCATGAAAAATAAAATGAAATTTAGTGTTAGATTTAAAAAACAAAATAATAATATTATTGAGTATCTCAAATTTTTTAACAATAAATATATTGTTTTTTAAAAACCAACTACTACTTCGCTTGGAGGATGAAAAAATGTACATTGATTTATTATCTTCAAAATCAAATTTAAATTAATAAGTTAATTCATAAGAGGCACTTCGGTTGTAAAAGAAAATTATTACTTTGCCTATGATTTACTTCAGAAAAAGATACTTTCACATACTACAGCTATATAAACTGTATTGACGTACATTCTATCGTACTGTGCAAATGGACGTAGATTTTACATTCAAATTTTGGAAATCGTTGCTGATTATTGGATTTGTAAGAGATTATTACATACACATTACAAATTAATGTCATACATAGAATTCATATATCCGTGCCTAACTCTGAAACTGAAATTAGCATAAATCTGAAATTACATATTTTGCAAATTTTACAAGCTAATATGTACCGTACCTCATCCAACCAAACCTATTAGTAAATCCTACGTATTCCGACCAAATAGTTCATAAGTCCATTTACTGCATGTCAGCTCCTAATTAATGCAAACAGATCGCCGAGTTATTGATTGTGTTAGAATAGTTAAACTTGTTTTCAATTTAACCTCTCATTTTCATAGAAACGTGTAATTATACATAGTTTAGTGGCCAATATAACCTATGGAAGTTTTATATAACTCAATTAATGTAGCAACTTAATGAGAAAATAAGGAGCAATTCCTCCAGAATTCGGCAGAAAATGAGGAACGGAGTGTCATTAGGTTTCCTCTGCCTACCCTGATGAATGCAGGATTCAGCGTGAAGCTGATAAGAAAAAACAAATTATTTAGCAGTTTAAAAAATTATGAACAACAAGGAATACCCTTTACCTCCAAATATTATAAGCAAGATAAAACAATATTACTTCTGGACAAAGTATTCTTCTCGTATCGAGGACCCTTTATGTACCACTTAACTGTTCAAGTTGCAATTTCTTAGGTACACAATATATTATGACGGGAGAACGTTATTGTGTCATGAAACAGGAGTATAACAATAAAAGTAAGGATGTATCGTATGTATAGAATGCTTTGATTAACGTAAATCGTTGTTAGGTTCAATTTCGTAGGCTAAAAACCTCAGGACTTGAAACGTCTAGTACGAACGTCTTTAAGTCAATGACGTTGACTTGAAATGAGAATCCATCATTAATTTTTTTATGAACATATATATCTAATGTGATTAATTGATCATTGTTATTGTTACTTTATATAGTATGCATGTTAGCTATAAATAAAAAAACCGGTCAAGTGCCAGTATGGCTTCTTTAAGTCCCATACTTATTTTATGTCAACGCCAAGTGCAACTTTTGAAAGTGCAAACTTAAAGTTGGGAGCGTGTGCAGTATTTTTTATGAATAAAATTATAGCTATTAAATTGTAATTGTAAAAATTTCCAGTTTTCTTTTTTGTATCATTTACATGATTCTCACTTCTTGCCAAATCTTATAGTCGTAGGTCAACAGCTAAATACGCCAAATCATCACTTTTATTGATATAAATGTAAGCCTAAATTATTTATTGTATATTTATTGATTGATTAGGTACATTTAATTTTTGTTACTCAAAAATTAACAATAGATAATGTTATTTATTGATAGTTAGTACAAAATGTATTTTAAAATAAAGTATTAGCTAATGCTGATATCTGTATATCACATATACGTTGGTGTGTTTGTGTAGTCATCTAGACTGTTCTTCCGTTCTATGTTTGACATACAGCCGTTGAAAATGGTCAATGTTTGCTATATATGGAATCATACTATCCATACATACTTATATATATATTAATAAGTAATCGTAAAATTCAGTAAATATTTAAATATTTTTTTAATTGTTACGCTTGGAAGTGAAATTAGTAAAAATAACTTCATTTCTTATAAGCTTTTTTAGATGGAAAATTAATTTAAATTACTTCAATAATACGAGTATAAAATTTTTATATTTCGTTAAATTAATATAGACAGCATTATAAATTGAAATATAATGTGGTTAAAGCCCATCCCGTATTGTCAACACTTACGTTTGAAAAGGACAATTCGAAATGATTGTTATTACAAGGATATATAAAAATTTGTTTTACTTCAATAATTATTAGTGCTGAGGAAGTTACTCGTATTGTTCTTCCTACACTGGCATGTGTAACCGTTGTCAGTGGGCAGCTTTCCAGGAAACCTGCAGTCCACGACGTGCAATTCATTCTAGCTTAAAATGGGTTACTCCATTTCTCGCTGACTGCGCGGGCTCCGTCACAACTCCGCCCAGGCCCGGTTCCTCTAAAGAATATCGATCCAATTTAACATTGGACTAGTTCGGAAATAGCCTCAAGGGATATGTTACGAGTTACGGGAGTCCAGAACTTTTATTTATGTCTACTTTTTATGAGATGACAACATTTATATTTATACACTTTATAGTACAAGATAAAACTGTCTCAGAACCAGAACTGTACCAGAAAAAAGTATATACAAGGCTGTATAAAAGGCTGTTTCTTATTTTGTTTACAATAGAATTTAATCTTTATATACGAGTTACGGAACCCTAACCCTACGAATATGCTGACGTACCAAAGTAC
>JAEBDU010000008.1:2045240-2081577 GCA_016802625.1 Heliconius numata
ATTAATATATAATTAATAAATAATTAATAATTATTCGGTTTTTTTTCTATCCCTCGACTGCCGCAAACGTAATTTACGAGTATTAATATAGTATTATTTGTTATTGATTCAAAATAAAATAAATAGCAAGTTAATTATCTGAAAAGTATAAACCATTGTTTATGTTCATTATTTGTACTATAAAAAATATAATGTTTTCCAAATACTTAACGTTTCATACGTTTTTGCATAGAATCAAATACAACTTTCGATGTTTTTACGTTATTTCGTAACATCACTGTGATATGATTAATAAAAATATTTTTTATATCCACTTTATTGTCGAAGTTTGGACATCTTTCATGTTTTTATAACCCGATAGCTGTGATATAGCCACACATTGCAGACAAGCAAGGAAATTCAATCTTGGAGGTGAAAGATCACATATCTTTGCGTCAAAGACTAAGATTAATACTGTAGGTATTGCGTTTAAGTAAAATTTTAATAGGACAACATTTATTGGCCCAGTCCAATAGTGGCGCAGGGGCTAGCGCGAAATTGTAAACGCGACAGGTGGTGGGTTCAATTCCCACTCGAGGAAATGAAATATTTATTTTTTTCATTTCCTCGCTCTAATGTCAAGGCAAAGCGCGGCGTTGAGTTCCGCCGCTCATCGGGCAATGTCTGCAGAATTCGGCGAAAAGTTGGGAGTAGAGTGTATACAATAGATTAAATTCCAACTCCAATTTGAAATATTTAAAATGTTTTCAAAGTAGTAAGAGGACTATAGTTAATAACAATATTTACATAAACATTTCCATCTCGAAGTAGTCAGAAAATCTTGAATAGCTTGAGGACAAAGAAAAGGCTTGGCCTCGGATTACCGAGATTCAAAAAGACCGTCTCCAGGGCGTTTGGTATAAAACCATTTTGCTTGCATAGTTAAAGTACTGACGTAGTATCGAACACTATTCTTTATTATTCATTTAAATAAATCTGTGTTGAATTATTGGGGATATTTAAAAAACAACACTATTTTCTTAGGACTGTTTGACACAAATATTGTTACTTATGGTATGAATGTAGACAATTGTGAGAAAATTGTGAGTTCAAATGTCACTGTAGCACTATGAAAATATATTTTTATTAAATATTTCATTCTACAATGACCAGATCATATGGGAATCTTGTATTTTTGTTAACTCCGTTTTTCCGAAGTCAAAAAATATAATACTGTAAATATGTTGGAAATATAGCTTTGGCTCTGCAATGTCATTAAAATTAGTATGTTGTTGATTACTCATGGCACAGTTGTGAAATATTTTTTCATGAGAAATCGAGTTCGTACGTAAATCTACGTAAAATGTCGGTATTAAGTAAATGTTAAAAGTACAATATATTTATTTACTATAAAAACGCATTACTCTTTTAAACATTTTCTTCATATTATGCCAGAAGATACCGAAATGGTTTCGTATCCCCAAAGGCATTGTCCACCAAAATCTGAATCTATTGCGTACTCGTATTTTTTCGTCGAAAGAAATTAATGAGACGTTCTTAAATAACTAAATTTGATCCTAAATTAAAATAAAATCAGATAGTAAAATAATTTTAATAGGACCTATCGAGAATTTCACTAGGGTGTAACTGTGACGCAACGGTTGTGGGTTCCATTCCCACTCGAGAAAACCCGTATAAAAAAAATAATTAGTGAAAAATTTACTAAACTAGTAAATTTTTTATTAAAATTCAGTACAATTACATTTTCTTTTAAACTTTGTAATACACATTTATAGACTCCAATAAAGTAATTAGTACACAAGTCATTAGGTGCATTTATAAGAGATCGCATTCAGCTTTGCACCAAGTTCGAGTGGACTACAAACTTAAGTGTAATTAAAACGTGATCATTACAGAGCAGATGCTGCAGCTATCCTATTTTCATGAATCTCAGTATCATACGAGGGTCTGGTGGAATTGCCTGGCAGGTGGCGGACGCCGGGCTTAATCGACTCGCTTCTATTGTGACGCCCAACAATAGCACCGTATCCAACTGCATATTTGCAACACGACTTACAATACATTTCGAATCTTAATTATACAGACTTGTATATTTTGAAGATATCGTTGTGCTTTGTGTATCGATTTCAACTAAAATGTACTAAGTATACGCTTTTTATTGTATACTTGTAATATGAAACAAAGTAATACTCGTATGTGGTTCTGTATGCAATAGAATAATATTTTTTATATATCTAAGTACCTTTTGGAGCCCTACCCACCAGTTGGCCGTACCTTTTGTCCCGCCTTTGGAAGGTCTTTTTAATTATTTCAAATGTATTATTTTATTTATATTTAACTATTGACACCTTGGACGCTTGAACTTGGTTATTGAAGCTTAATTATTATGACATTTCAAATAACTACCCATGTTATGAATGCGATGTATCCCGCATATAGTGAGAACCTGGGAACCAAGTATTAATACACCCTGTTTCCGTCTCTACTTCCCGCCGAATTTTGGGAGCATTGTGTGTTGAGTGGCGGAACTCAACGTCGCGTTTTCCCTTGTTACCAGAGCGAAGTCGAAGCGAAGCGAATGTCAATATCCAATATTACATTTCCTCGAGTTGGAATCGAATCCACAACCTGTCCCGTTTACTGTCTCACGGTTTTGCCCCTGCGCCTCAACAGGCTTCGAAAAAGCGGATTTAGATAATAATTTTTCATCCGTTTTCCTATTCGTTACGAAACACAATATTTTCGTCCGAAAATTCGTTACCTACATACATGTAGGTCCTGTATGTCCGACAGCTTACAACTCGCGGTTGATATAACCAGACCAGTCGGCAGACGGATATTGCCTACGGCTTAATTGGCTATCACACTTCATTGATGAACATATTCAAATATATTTTAATTCTTCCTATGTATTTTAAATTTTAATATTATCCTATAATGTAATAAATATGGAAGTTTTATTTAAGATGTGAGTTTTTTTTGCTAATGTTGTTTTAGCAGGGTAGGGAGAGGGAGCCTAGTGTTAAGACACTCTGCTTGCCAATTTCCGCCGAATTCTGGAGGCGGAAAGTGGGAAGCGGTCACGGCATATTTATGATGTGCTTGGGCCTGGGAACCTAATACGTTACTTTTCCATAAATCATGAAGCATTGGAAGCATTGCGAGTTGAGTGGCAGAAATCAACGCCGCGCTTTGCCTTGTTACCATAGCGAGAAAAATTAATATATTAAATATTTCCTTTCCTCCAATGAGAATCGAACCCACCACCTCGCCTCGACAAACCTCTAATTATGATGTATTTATTATATTTATATAGAAACAAAAAATTACAATCTTTTTATGTGTCAATGAAACATTTTCCTTATCGGCTGATTTCTTATTAGATTGCCACGGAGTTAGGCCCTCTTTCACAGACAGACATCCTTCTGTTATTGTTGTTATTCAGTTAGTGGGGGGGATACCCACTGGGGGGGGATACCCAGTGGCGCGAGAAACTTAACTCCACTTGCTATGTCTCCTATCTTGTATTTTATTATTATATTAACAGTTCCAACATTGTTTCTATCTACCCGACCGACCTCTTATCAAAGAATCTAATAAACTAATGAATAAGTTTCTCTTTTACTAAGCTACAAGTTATTCGGAAAAACTTGTACGGTGAATCATAGTTGAGTATTGTTTAATGAGAAATAAATAATGCAATATTACATTCAAATGGTAAGTAAGGATTTTTTTGTATGGTAACATTTTATAACTACTTAGAAAAAAAAATTAAATCAGCTTCATGTTATATCCCGCATAGAGCAGGGTAGGCAGAGCGAACCTAGTGTTAAGACACTTCGTTCTCCACTTTCCACCGAATTTTGTAGGCATCGCTTGTTGAGTGATTGAAATATTTGTTAAAATAAAAATCACTCTTGTTTCCCACTTTAAGCAAACACAAAAACTTTAATTATATGTAAGTTAATTTAAATACAAATATTTTAAGTTAATATTTTTTTTAGTATATTGGTTTTTAATTAAAAGCTGATAATGGAGAACCTTTTCTTAATTAATTGACATTTATATTGGTGACTGCGGTTCAGACGCTAACGGATTCGGCTATACGGCTATCAATTAAATGAAAATTATCTCTCAAAATATTATCGTTTTTACTTTAGTAGAGTTCTCTACTAAAATTGACGCGTGAATAATACGCGTTGCCATAGCAACGTGTATGTCACTTTATAAGTGCTATAGTGTATATTTATATTGTTAAATGCATGATAGTGTTGTATAATGATTTATTTATTGATATAGTGTACTTTATAAACGTTATTAAAGAAGGATATTAGCGTTTAGCATTTAGGGGTCTAAAGGGGGGGTATTTTCTAGGCTTTTTTTTTACTTGTGTGAATGTGAACGCTACAGGTTGTGGGTTCGATTCCCTTCAGGAAATGAAATGTTTAATATTTTCATTTCTTCGCTGTGATGTCAAGGCAAAGCGCGGCGTTGAGTTCCGCCACTTAACAGGCAATTCGATAGAAAGTGGGGAGCAGAGTGTCTTAACATTAGACTACCCTGCTACATGAGAGATACAGTGTGAAGCTGAAAAGACCTATGCGTGTTTTACTTAGAAATTAGCATATATTAATCTGATTTGATGAGCTTTAGAATTGACATCTTTTCGGGACTGGATTATGTGCCATTTGTTAATTATAATTAAATTATGAATTTATATTTATCAACTTATATTAAATTTATTATAATTATATTAAATTTATTATAATTATATCACTGTCACGAGGTTAAAATTTGGTTATATAATAATTTAACCTCTAGAATTTAGCTTAACTTTGTTAACAATTTCTGAAAATTACCCCTAAGGGAAGTTATAAAAAAAATAACGTATATAAAATAAAATATTGTTCTGAATACGTTCCTACCATTATTGTAATCCACCAATAAGCCTGTAAATGTTGTGGCTATCCGAATATCGCATGAGTATCTGTTCTAAGCCGACTCGCTAATACGATGTAATCCTGGAGGATTTTACTCCTACCTTTTATGGGATTATCTTGCACTTGATCGGCACTTAGTATTTAACTTTATATCTGTACTAGTGGACCCGAACGCGGCTACGCCCGCTTGAACTAAACGCATATTTATTAAATATATTTATGTAATTATTTTCAGTTTTCAATAGAGAGATGCGTTAAGCAAGCTCATTTTGGGTGACGTTTTCTAACAACAAACTTTGCAAATCGTAGCTTAGCAACGACGGTTGTTATTAACATGGCGGAATAAATTGCATGTCAAATTAATAAGTATTTTAATATATTGGTATATATCGAAAATATTACTAATATGAGAAAAAAAAGTATCCTATGTTCATCCCGAGACCCTCAAGTATTTCTATATGTGTATTTTATCACAATTAAATTAGCGGTTTGGCCCTGATTGCGTAAAAGACAGACAGACAGACAGACAGACAGACTGAAAGACAGAGTTACTTTCGAATTTATAATATAGGTATGGATGGCTAAAGTACACATTAATGTTTATTTTCGTTTTTAATTACTTATATGTTTTTACTTTAATAACACTAAGACTTGTTCTTTGAAGAGATTCAAAACAATATAATAGGTATATAATAAGATCTCTGATTTTCGAGGTTGTTGCCAGCGTAGCATTCGAGGCAATTAAGAAATCGTTGGCGGTAGTTTAATATAACAATAATTTTAAAGTGTTTGAAACGTCGCTAATAAATAAAATATAAACTAAATAAATACGATTGGATTAATCGTTTAAAAAGTGTTATTAAAAATTATATATATTTTATTAATTTCATAAAAATAAATTGCATTTTATTTATTGCTGAGAATGTAATATGGTATCACAGTCTAGTCAACATTTATAGCTTTAGAATATTACATTCGATTTTTACGCGTCAAATTAAATTTTTTGAAGGTGAAATTTATTCTAATATGTAATGAATTCGCTTTTTAAATATTAAATTTATTCTTTGAAATTTCGGAATGGCGAAGGATTAACATTAGGTTCCCAAGTTTACTCTGCCTACCTTGCTATGCACGGAAAATATCGTGAAGCTTAAGAAATCTAATTTAAATGTTTACTGAGCAAAAATTTATAATTTTTAAAATAACAGTTCCGTTAAATATATTTGTATCAATTTCCCATAATACACCATAAACATAAGAGAAATTAATATAATGGTTATAATAAGTTCAAAACTTATATAAATAGAAAACAAACAATAGAATCGAGCACAACCAATTCTAGATAAAACCAATATAACGAGTAAAGTAAATATTATTTGTTACTTTATCTGTTGGCTAACACAAAAAAGTTTCTCTGCGGTGATTGTTTTCGACGAATTGTAATCGACATTTACTAAGATTATTTGAGATAGTTTTGGAAAACATCTTTTCTTCTTAAATATCCCTGGGGGAGATCCTATGGGACGTCGTAGAGGCGAGAGGAATGAAAGTTTTGTTATTTCCCGCATTTATTTGAAATTGTTATTTGGGATCACAATCATTATAAGAAAAAAATAATATAATATGACGTTAATTATTTTAACATCGATGTAAAAGTTGTATTACATTGAATTCTACAAGGTTTTAAGAAACTATTACATATACTTTTTAGAAAACGTATAAAACTTTGAACCGTCCAAGTGTTAAGCCATACATTCTCATCAAGCTACATTATGAGAGACGCGCTTGATACATACCGGTAGAGGCAGATGATCTGCTTCAGATGCAACTCTGATGCTGACCATGATCATCTGACATGTGGGACCGACTACAGAGAGGTCCAGTACCAAGTGTGTTACCCTATAGGTTTTCATTAAGCGACGAATTACAAAAACGTAACAAAGACAATCGTATGTTTTGATTGCGTACGTGACTCAGAAGCTGTTTGGTGTTCAAAAGGTTCGTAGACCTGAATATTTGATATTAATTTCAGTTTAATATCTCCAGATAAATGGTTTTTACAACAATTTGATCCTATAAAGATTCTGCTTCATTCCTTTTGAAGTACAGAACTCTAAAAATATACTCTGATCACCGAAAAGCTTCTAAGGGATAAAGAAAATGTGTATTATAGATACCGATTTATTATTTACTTTTTAAGTAATATTTAAAATGTGTATAAATTATGAAAGTCAAAGATCCTATTTAAACTAACATTAGCTTCATTACAGCGATAATAGCTATAATTTGAACTAAACAAATTTAAATTAATATTTTATTGGCAGCCTTTTTGGATTTCATTCAATGAGGTTTAATAAAATTGTTACAGGATAAATATTTGATGGATTATAATGATATTTGCGCTGACTTCAAAATTAATTATCCCTTACAATTAGGGTATCCCTGTGGGAAAATCAAAAATTGTGTCTATAACACTTTAGAAAATTATAATAAAAATCTATTAATTAATAGGCAATATTTTTGCGTAATCTCTCCGACTAAACGTTAAACTTCTGCATATTAGACGGAGAGAGCCTTTTGGTGTGTCACTTTATTTTCTCCTTTTCTACCAATTATCTACCGACACGTCCAACCTGTAACACAATTATGATACAGTCAAAGCATTATTTAATTATTTTGTAAACATTCATTGTTATTAATGATATTTTCAATATTTGTATATTTCTGTATTCATTGAAAAAATAACAACTAAATCAAATAGCTAGCTTACCATATTTAAACTTTTAAAAATGATTTCATAATAATTTAAAAAATATTCATATAAGTACCGATCCCGTGTTCTACAGTGTGTGCTAGTAAATAATTCATTTGGAGTAGCAAAAAATAGATTTACATCAATAGGAATATTCAAAATTATTTCCATATATTTTATTTTTAAATCGAGGTAAATTGGAAAATGAACGCATTGTAATTTGTTTCATATGGGATGTAGGTATGTAAAACAATTATTTTTAATTGGTTTAAAATAATTGTTTAACTACAATGTATTGGTAGGTAAAGAAAAAAATATATATACTTTATTTATCAGTTATTTTTTTTTACTTTTAGTACCTCAAAGATTCAATTTCTTCAATTGCAAACGTTCATTTGTTTAGACCCTTTGTAGAGTATTCGTAAATAGGAATACTAGGCACCAGATACGGACAAGTCTGATTTATAATATTGTAGGTAATATTTACTTTTTTGTTAATTTTAATGAATTAGGTATTTTTTCTAATATTTTTTTAATAAATTACCTTTACTTTTTATTCATGACGTTTCATATTTCATTTTTTTATTCTATCATTTGTCAATGTCTTTCCCTATAAAAAATCTATATTGACATGTCTGAAATGTGTACCTATGTAATAATTTTAAAATATTGATAACGTGAATATATAAAAAAACATAGATTTTCTATACTTTTAGTAGAATGAATATTATAAAAAATGATATTGTATTTTTAGGAACATTAAATTTCATTGTTATTTTCCCGAAAACGTCTATTCAGTTTTCCAATACCACAAATAGAATCCTTTGATCATCAACATTGGCAATCTTGTAGGCTATATTATTGTTTGGAGGTCAATCTGCCTTGGATGGTAATTTCCATTAGCAATTGGAAGATGGCATGACAATCCTACGTGTGTAATCTTATTTGAATACTAAATTTCGCCCGTGGCTATGCCTGCGTGGTCAAATAGAAATAATTAAGTATTGAATATGACAGATGACACATTCTAAGTGTCTGAAGTAACTCTGAGAGCAGGTACACTAGGTTACATTGACATGATTAACGGAATATAAAATATTCTGTACGTCAATAAATTGCCTGTATTTTTTAAATTTAACTAACTGAGATCTTGAAAAAGTCTAAATCTAAAATTTAATTTGCAAATAAAATATATATATTAAAATTGTAGGAAAAATTGTTTGTTTTAAATTTAGTTGTTCTCTATACCAGTAAAATATTTAAAACATTTTTTTTAGATTACTTACAAACTGTATATGTCTATATATCTATAACCATGAATATATAAAATAAAAAAATGCAATAACTAATAACAACGACAATAAAGATCCCACAATGAAGTTGCTGTCATTTCTGACATCATCAGTGTACACTTGACCCGAATATACTCACTGAGAAGACAAGAGCTTATATTGGGTTATAAGTGGCTGGCCCTTTCAATTATTAATGTCATTATCGTAGATAGAAGGGGGTGTAAAAAATTAAACATTAAATATCTTGATAATTACTTTTTTTTTATTTCATCTATACCGACTGGGAATATCAAAATTTATATTCACTTTAATAGAGGGAATCAGTTTCCGCTGAATTGTGGAGGCATTGTTGAGTAGCGGAACTCAACTCAACACCAGAGCGAAGAAATAAAAATATTTAATATTTAATTTCCTCAAATGGGGATCGAACTCACAACCTGTAGCATTTACAGTGAAACACCGTGTCCTGCGACACTACTGGCCTCAATTTTAAATATATACCAGTACTCGTATATTTCAATTTTAAATATACTGTAATACATTCAACAAATGTGCTATAGAAAAATAAAACAATATACCGAATTCTTCTGAATGAACTAGTCCAATCAATCCGTCATATTTTATATGAAAATATTAAACGAACGGCATACATACAATACATTTTAAATATATAAAAAAATCCACTTCTCAATTTCAGTTTGAAATATACTGTATACGAATCGGCCATAAATATTTATTTTATCTGCGGTATGTTGATATCCATGATTCCTGATGCAATTTATCACTGAACTTCAAAGAGTAGAGTGAGTAGTGTTGTGTTTTTACTTCAAACAATAGCGAGAAAAAAGGAAGTGGGTTTGCTATAGCTATAGCTAGCTGTCCGGTACAGACGACCCTGTTTCACAACGGCGGTCTGTCGGCCTAGTCTACGAATAGACATTAATGACTAAAACAAATGATTTCTTTTTATGTTTCCTGCTCTATTGCTTCCTCGTTTCTATTTTGGTTGCAAATCATCGATATCCATTAACATTAGTACGTAACACTCAACGGTAATTCGTTAAGTTTTTAATTAAAATATTTTTTTTTGTCAATTTTTTTAAGAGGCCATCGATGGTGCAGGGAAGTATGTGATGGGTTTGATCCCCACTCGAGAAAATTAAGTATATATTTTAATATTTAAGTTTATATTTTAATTTACTTAACAAATTCTTGAAAAAAGAAATTAAATGTGGTGTCAATTAAAATATTTTTGATATATTCTTTATTTTCTCTAAACAATAAAAGAAAGAGAAACAGAAGGTGTTAGGTACTTCATACTAAAGGAAGAAGTGCGAATGCGACTGCCGTTGAATAATTTATGTAATCCACTTAATAAGAAAGGGTTGGGTACCATATATCATGCATATTAAAGGATTACAATAAAATGATGAAGAAGTTTTTCTGTTAGACTATAGATAATCTTTCTGTATCATTTGGTCATTAATTCTCTAATATTATATTACGGTAAAGTACTATATATATATATTTACCTATTATGATATGTAATATATTTTTATGCTGGCGTTGTTTTTGTTTTAGGTTTATGATGTTTTGTAAACGGGGAACGGAAGTGGCTGAATGGGAACGGAGTGTCTTAACACTAGGTTCCTAGGTTCCCTCTGTCTATCTTGTGTGCGGGATATAGCGTGAAATTTTAATAAAACTATTTCATTATTTTAATTGTTTTATTACCAACACTACAATTATAATATTAAACGGATTGTCATTTTTAAAACAGTAATCTTACAATAGTTTACATTATTTAGTATACTAAAGTATGATATTTTTGCTTATGTTTTAAATCTAAAATTTAGTTGTAGTATTAAAAAAATCCAATAAATATTCGTTTGTTTATTGTTATTAAACTACAATGTATTTATTTAATTAGCTTACGTACATACATTTCGTTTCTAAATTGGCAAGTTTGTATATACATCATTATATTTATATATTTCTTAAAAAATAAAAATTATTATACAATTTTGGTACAATTAATTAATTAGTCAATCATAAAAGTTGAAACGTTATACGCTTAAAAAAATATATAAAAAGAGTAAATTACATTAGAAATACTTTCAATATAAATAAAACACTTCCATAAAGTATTATAGAATTTGGGAAAGCCACATAACGAGCGCTTTAAAAAACTTATTAACTATGTTTAATAATAATAATAATAAATTAACAAAGTTTGGTTGCAACAATATTTTATATATCACAAATTTCGTTATTGATAGTAATACGTAGCTAATGGCTACTTTTTCAGACTTACAGAACCATTCTGAAGAACAAATTTAGGAAATTATAAAAGTTAATAATTTAAACCAAATAATCTCCCGTACATAATGAATCAATAGATTCGATTCGAATACTCGTTAAAAGACCTTACTTTGCTCATTCATGCGACTTAAATTGTAATGTTGTTTTGTTAGATATAGTATTTATATCTATATCTGTAGATTGCACATCAACATTGGTCGTGGTGAAGTTATCGTAAGAGATATACTGTGGGGGCTGTATCACATCCTTTGGGATTACAGGTCGTTTCTTTGTCTTCATATATCCTAAAACTGACACTAATACGATGAAAACTATAAGTCCTATGCAACAGCCTACTACCAGACTAAGCCTTCTCGTCAAAAGCTCCGCAATACCCATATAGGTATTGGAGAACGGACTGTCTAACGCCGCACTAAATATTTCAATGGTATTGACGCTAGTACATTTGCTAATATGCGAATCGTTCATTAGAGGCCGAAGATTGGTAAAAACTTGTTCATCTCCATATACATTAATTCCTGGACTTCCTTGTGATATGGAAGCTACTCTTGCGTTAGGTAAAGAAGAACCGGCATTGTTTCCAAAATCACCAATTGCTATTACGCATATTAGGTATCGCGCTCCTGGCGTCAAATGATTTAGTCTTGTTGTTCTGGTGGTCGAGTTCAATACTTTTCCTCGTATCTGTGACATTAATAAACAATAGTTACATATATTTATGGGTATACTTTCTAACATATTTCTACTTAGCTTTAGAAAACTTTATAGGTTGTGTAAACCATTGTTAATAAAAGATTTAAACGGATTCACAGAACAAACAACATAACCTCGAGCGGGGAACATAAATATTTTTTATGGTCCATTGAAGTGATACACAGCCGCTGTATTCAAATTTTTGGTGTAATGTTTGGTCTACCTAGTTGTAACAAATTACACAACTTTCAAATATCTAATAAAATAGTCAATCTCTATATAAATTTATTAATTAATTTATTCAGATTCATCAGTGGTAATTACATAAATTTTACAACAATAATTTTGTTAATTCTAAATTTCATATCTTTTAAGGTGAATACCGCGTGCATCATTGGAGATTAGTAAGGTAGGTATTTACATTATTAATGATACTTTTGTTAGACGATATTTGAATATTTTTTCATATTGTGTAAATTAATAGAGAATAGTTTATAGGAAGTAATAATAGTAAAATTATAAATACATATTAAAAATGGTGTTCGTAATATTTAACGTAACTTCATAGATTCAAGCAGTTAAAAAAAGGTAATTATATTTTTTGTTTGTTATTCAAGTATGTTTTTAATTTTAAGCTAATTATATTTTTTTACCTAAAAATTAATTAATAAAATATTGCTAAAATAAGTTATTAAAGATACAACGTATAATATTGAAGAAAAAAACTGTTTGTAGAAGTTATTAATATTACAGTTAAAGAGAAAACTAAAACATAAAAATAAAGAATAAAATACAAAAGCATAGTAAAAAAAGAGAGAAATTAAATACTTATAAACCAATTTATATTTTAAGTAAAATACGTACGATTGCTGGCATCTGATCCCTGAAGTAAGCTACATGGTATCCAGTTAAGCCAGTCTGATTGCGACTCTGCCAAGATACTAGAACTGAATAAGTCTGTATGTCCTGTATGGCTATACGTATTACGACAGGAACATCACACAATTTCTGTGAAGTCAGGCCCAAAAAGTTGTATCCATGTAGATCTTCTGGATATTCACATCGCAATTTGTTGCTACCTTTCAATATAATTTTATAATGATCTCGCATCCATATCCAGAGATCTTGGGATTCGCAATTACATGTTAGTGGATTTTCTGTAAAAAAATAACGATATTATATATTTTTGTAGACACCATCGAAGCGTATTAGCGCAAGTTTATAATATTTTTATTTCCTTGCTGAACCCGGAGTGTTTTAACACTAGGTTCATGCTACATGCGGGATGCGGTGTGAAGCAAAAAAAAATATAAATTTTCCTTTTAGTCACAAATCCCGTTTCGATAAATCATTGGCGAAGTGAGAATCGAACTCACAATCGTCGAGTGTGTAGTATCATACAGCCTGACTGTACTAGATAGTATTGACGTCGAGTGTTATTCATATTGTTTACATTAAAAGAGTTTAAAGCATCTAAAATTAGTGAATTAGAAATTACATTTACGTTTACATACATTGTTTATGTACTTATGATAAAACCTTATGACCAAATAAAAAACAACAATTTTTTTTGTTAATATTAAAAACATGCAACTTACCATTCAAAGCAATCGACTTTATTTGCATTTCAAGAGATGCCAGCATTTTTACTTGGATTTTTTCGAAATAATTTCTTGATAAATCTATATAAGTTATTTTCCTTAATTTCGAAAAGACATCAGATGCTATTGAAGACAGCCAATTATCACTAAGATAAAGTTCATTTAGGTTCAAAAGATTTCGAAACACGTCCTTAGTTATTCGTGTGATATGATTAAAAGACAGATCCAAGATTTGCAAATTTTGTAAGTCGGAGGTAAATTCTTCCAGCTCCCTGATAGTATTCCGAGAAACGTTAATAACTCTAGTTGAATATAATCCTTGTAATCTTTCCCGAGGAATATTTTCTAGTTTATTTCTACTTAAGTCAAGTATTTCCAGATTATGCAGCTTTAAAAATGCACTAGGTGAAAGCCGAGTTATTGAATTATGACTTAGTATTAATTTCTTTAAAAACTGAAAATTTTCAAAATCCTTACTAGTAATTATAGTTAAATTAGTGTGAGTAACAATTAATTCTTCTAAAACTGGAAATTGTTTAATAGGATATGTTTGAAGCAGTTGCTCTATGGAATTTGAAGAAATATTTAAAGATATGACGGCTGGAAAAAACGATTCTGATAAGCCATTACTAGGTATATACTTGAAGTAATTGAAAGATAAGTCAATATCTTTCAAAGAACTCGAATGTTGAAGAAAGTTCGGTGGGAGAACTGATATCATATTATGACTTAAATTAATAGACATTAAATTTTTCAGTGACGGCGATTTAAAGCCATTTAGGAGAGATATGTGATTATTGCATAAATTTAACGTTTTCAAATTATGCAATCCTACTAACTTAAAAAAATCCATACTTTGTAGTTCATTGTGACATAGATCTAACGTTTCTAAAGAAGTTATATTAAATAAAGCAACATGTGGAAAGTCAGTAAAATGATTGCCTTTTAGATTCAAATCTTGTAAAATAGTAGTATAAGCAAAAACATCCTTGTGCAAGTCTTTCAAATCATTATATGCCAAATTAACTCTTAACAAGTTTTGATTTTTAATAAATATAGCCGGAGGTAAATGCGATATATTGGACATTTCCAATGTTAATGATTGTAGAGATAGCAAATGTGAAAATGTTTTATTTTCTAAGTCTGTGAAATTATTTTCAGATAGTACAAGCGATTTTAAGCCAGGTGTTTGAATTTGAATGATATCTTGCCAGTGTAATCTATTGTTTTTTATTTCCAATTCATTCAAATTTGGCATAGCGTGAAGTGCATCTTTTTCAATAGTAGAAATTAAATTACGATTTATCCTAAATTGTTTTATTGAGAGGGAAGAAATATTAAAATTAATATTAATAATTTCGTTTTCGGACAAATCAAGAATTTTTAATTTATGTAAATATTTAAAAGAATCTCTAGATATTATTTTAATTTTATTGTTTTTTAATAATAATTCTTCCAAAGTTACCAGATTATAGAATGTTTCATTATTTAATTCATTAATTTTGTTGTTACTGAGGTCTAAATATTTGAGTTTATTTAAATGCATAAATGTTTTATTTTCTATGTGTGCAATGGAGTTATTGTTTAAGTATAGCCTTTGAATGTTTACCAAATCAAGAAATAAATGTGACGTTAAAATTTTCAAATTATTCTGAGTGAGCCACATAATTTGTACGTTTGTTTGACTTCGAAGAGAACTATTTTTTAACAGAGATAAATGATTTGCACTAAGCTGTATAGAAACCAATGACGAGTTTCTATTAGGAAAAACATCTCCTATTGTAGTTAAATTATTGCCTTGTAAATTAATATGCTGAAGATTGCGTAAAGTAATAAAAGCATGGGAATCAATACTTTTTATAACATTATTTTGTAAATGTAATTCCAGTAATTCAGGTAATGGACTAAATACATTTCGCTTTATGTGATTGAGCTTATTATTCTGTAATCTTATTTCTTTTAATAATACTAGATTACCAAAAATTGAATCATCTAACTGCTCAATTTGGTTATTATCTAAACTTACTATTTCAAGTTTACAGTTAAATTGAAATATGTTTCTTGGAAGTTTTTGCAAGTAGTTTGTTCCCATATGAAGTTGTGTTAAATTGTGTAGAGAATCAAAACAGCTCGGACGTAGTATTTGTATAGCGTTGTGCTCTAAATTAAGAACCTTTAGTCCTATTGTATTATTAAAAGCGTCATTTGGTATTTCAAGAATATTATTTTCAGATAAAAATATTTCGGAGAGATGTTTTAAATTAGCAAAAACACCTTTAATATAATGAAGATGATTGTGACTTAAATCTATAGACCGTACATTTATGTTTCTTCGAAACGTATTTTTTTCAATATTTACAATTTTATTTCTACTTAAGTCTATTATTTCTATATTTTCTAAAGAATAAAAAGCTTCTTCGGCTATATATTGAATTTCGTTACTAAAGAAAATTAACATTTTTAAATTAGGCATACTTTTAAACCAGTTTTTTTCTACTTTGGTAAACATATTAGAACTTAAATCTAAATTTAATAAATTAGGTACAGTGGTATTTATATTTTCTGGTATAGAATTAATTTTATTCCAGGCCAGTCTTACATTGGTAAGTTTATTTAAATTCCCTAGAGGTCCTAAAGGAAAAATTTCCAGATAATTCTCCGTCATATCCAACTCGGTCAAACTTTTATCTAAATCCTGGAATGCATGCTCGGAAATATTTGCTATCTTATTTCCTCTTAAATTAAGTTTTTTTAATTTCAGTTCCTTAAAAGTATGTGCTTCGATGTCTTTGATGTCATTGAGTTGAAAGTCAAGCGCTTCTATATTAGACAGTTCAAAAAAAGATTCATGTGGAATTTTCCTTAATTTACTGCCGATTATGCTTAAAGATTCCAACGAAGCCCGAATTGATATAAATGCATTGGGGCTTATTTTACTTAATCCAGATTGTGTTATCTGTAAATTATTAATTTTTATGTGGGGAGGAAAAAAGTCTGCATTTAACTCTGTTGTCGATCTTTCTAAATCATATATAGACAAAGAATGTATAGTTCCTTTTATTTTGGTCAAAATATTTTTTACAACACTTGGAGTAGCACTAGGGCACTCTAAAAATAAATCTGAAACAAAATTAATGTATTAAAAAATACAATATTTTTTATTATTAACAATATTATTGTTAAGACATAATTTTTTACTCTTTAAAACATATTTTTTAAACTTACCTTCTTTAAATGTATAACAGGGACAGATAGGGTTCTCTGCTAAGCTCGGACACTTTGATTGTTCTTCGCCTTGCAGTATCGGAATATGGACAATTATAAAAAAGGCTAAAACACCACATTTCGCAATGTGTGATCGGATAAATATGCCCATGTTCATAAATCATCATTTCAATAACATTTTCCACTTAAATTTATAAATTCTTGGCAGCTTGATATCTAAAACAAATAGAATAATTATATTTATAGTTGTTGTACTTGATATAGAGTAAAATTCAATTTACAAATACTAATTTTATGATTATAATACAAACAAGATTACTTTGAAAATGTTTCCTATTTTAAGAAGCCATTCACAACAAAGAAACGTGCATGAGCGTGCAAATGTACAGGATATTTATGTGAGTGAACTAAAATATATATTATTTATGTATAGTACTACGAAGGGGCTTTATTAATTGTCGTTTCTAAGGATAATTGGATATACGCTGTTGTGATCTTTATTAATGTTCATTGCATTATTTTTAATTACGAAAAAAAATTAAGTCAATTGTCGATTTATGCTTTGACTCAACAAGAGACATACGATGTATTTATAAGAATGTTTTTGTATCCTGCATATAGCAGGGTCGGCAGGAAGAATCTAATGTTAAAACATTTCGTTTTCTACTTTTCGCCCGATTTTAGAGACATTGTGTGTTGATTGGCGGAACTCAACGCCGTGTTTTGCATTGTAACCATAGAAAAATAGAAATAATTCATTCATTCAGAGATCGAACCCACAATTTCGCGTCGCTGCGCCAAGACGGCCTCAGTTATAATAAATATTTAAACGATAAACAACCTACACATTTATAAAATATATGATATTAAAAACTTCAATGAATAATTTTACTACATTGGAAATGCTACAAGATAAATAAAGGATTTAGAGGATTAGTCTTTACTGTGAATGAATAATTATATAAAATATTATATTTTAATCAAACCTAAAAATATATTTATCAAGAAAACACTGAGAGAAATATGTACTTTGAAGCTTAACATTCCCTAGAGCAGTAACCCGATAAAAACTTTCAAAGAAGTATTTTCTCTATTCATCATTGGAAAATTGAAGATAAAAATAGAAGAGATATTATATGAGGGTTAAATATAGTTTAATATAAAATTAAGAATGTAAATATACTTTTGTAAACAATGGTTATACTCTGAAACTTGTGGATCGCTTCGTTGTGATCAATTTATCAAGAGTTGTGACTTTTGAAAAGAAAGTAAATTAGAAATCACAATATTAAATCGATTAAAGCATATTAAGAGAGCTCCTTTTGTCGCTACTGTAGTTTTTATAAATTCCATGGACTGTTTCTTAATGAAAGAATATTTTTGATTTGCACATTATGTGCAACTAAAAAGGAGGATATTTTTATGAGAGTATTATTATGAGACATTTTTATAATAATAATTTCAATTTACGAAAAAAATAAAGAGAATAATATTTAATCTGGTTCTATTTATTATCAGTTACAGCAGGAAAACCGAAATAGGTAGGTCTACATAAGATAGGTAGGTTTATTTAAATTACACTAATGTTATTTTCCACTCGTCAGTTTTGCCGTCAGTAATTTGGTTACAATGTAATTATTACGCTTTTATATTACATAATACAAATAATCACGTTAGTATAATTAATGAATTTTGCCCTTTACATACATAAACAAGCATTATTGATTTTGAAAATGGTGCTATGAACTAATATAATTTCATGACAAATATCCCGCACATCGTAGGATAGGCAGAGGGGAGCTAAGACACTCCGTCCTCATTAAGACACTTCCTTTCCCCGGTTTTCTATCTCTGGAGTAATTTCGTGTTGAATGGCGAATTTCAATGTTGCCTAATAGCCTTATTACCAGAACAAGGTTATGAAAATATTAAACAATTCATCTCCTCAGGTGGGAAAAGAACCCACTACCTGTCACGTTTACATTCACATTTTGTGCACTTGACCTTAAATATCTTTTTGTCGGATAAAATAATGAGTATATAATATAATAAATAAGTATTAGATCTATAATTTGAAGAATTGTCACAATTCCATTCGTAAATTTCTATACATATATTAGTCATCGGTGATGCAAGCCGATACGACGAACGATAATAAATGAATTATTATTGACAGATATTGCGCCGTTGATGGATAGCTTAGTTCTACTATTCGTTATTTGATATGTTTTGGGTCTTATTGGAATTATATTTTTGTTTAATTATATTGAATAGATAAGATCTATTTGTTTTACATACACCGGTAGAACAGCAGGTACTCTCCACAATCACTAGAAATTTTATTCATTGTCTATGTTAAGTAGATAATGGACATTCATGCGTAGTTTCGATTCCTACTCATGCTAAAAAAAATTAGGAAAAATTAACTCATAATCTCTTTTCAAAGTCTTCCTAAATTGTTGATTTTTTTTAAATATTGCTTGTATTAAATAATTTTAATAAGTCTTATATATTTACTCCTAATCTTCTTTCCTTTTACTCGAGCAAGCTTCTTAATGACATATTGAGAAATAGGGATCTCGAAATCTTCTTAACAAGTTGACCGTTACACAAAGGCTCACGAGAAAAGGAATGTTAATGAAAATATATTAGGGTGATAATAATGAAAGAGAAAGTATCATTGTTAATATGAGTTTGTGAATCTCTCGTGGGGCAACAGTACAATGTGTGACTGTAACGCGACGGTTGTGGCTTCGATTCCTACTCGAGGAAATTAGTTATTATTTGTTAATATTTTCATCTCTTTGCTCTGATTCTAAGGGAAAAACTCCAGCGTTGAGTTCTGCCATTCAACAGGCAATGAAATGAAAAATTCGGCAGTGGGGTATGAGGTGACTTAACACTAGATACCCTACTGTACGCGGGATACAGCGTGAAGCTGATTATTATGAATTTGTGTTTCTATGAATATAATATTTTCAATTAATTATATTATTATTTAATATAATAAATATGCCAGCTTTAGCCAGGAACTTAACTAGTTATTTGCTTTCGTATGTTCATATAGTTGTTTAATTTTACATTAATATAATTTATCATTTATTAAACCAGTTTCATGCTGTATTTCACACAGAGCATGGTATGCCGAGGGAACCTGGAAAGTGTCTTAAAACTTCATTGCCAGACCGATCCAATTGCCATTGTTTATACAAGAGCGGGGAAATTAAAATATTAAGTATTTAATTTCCTCAGGAGGAAATCGAACCCACAACCATATATGTAAATACATATCCAAAATGCCTTCGATGTAATAAAATTGATATACTTTTGACAATGAAGCTAACAATGAGTTTTTAGTCATTGTAAGTACTAGGATTAAAAATGAAACCAAGCTACCTAATTATTATTCAAAATACTAAAAAATATAGTCAAAGTTCTCTGATTCTCTAGTTTTTATTTTACAAAATAAACTATAGAACTATAGAACGTAGAATGTTTTGTAATTAGTCATTGTATAACGTGACTCCAATGACAACTAGAAAAGAATTCGAATAGATGAATTTGTAAGCCTAAAGTGGATCCACTTATCATTAATTAAAATATTATAGTTGTTACAGCATGATTGAAGTAGTTCTCTCTAAAAATAATTTAAAATATCAAAAATAATAAAAAAATAGTATATCATTATAAGTAGTTACTTAGATTTTTGTACTGCAAAAATTCAATTTGGGTTTTGACAGTCTTTCTGTGTACATTTAAATATTAAACTTGTTCATTTATTTCTAAAGCCATAGTCATTATATAGATATGTAAAATATAACCTATTATGTTATATTACATAATAGTTATATAAAAGTGTTTAACTTGTTAAAACTATTCATTTAAATTACAATAAAAAAATACCAAAAAAAACATTATAACAAACAACAATTGGAATCTATGAAGAACAAAAAATGTTCGCAATGAAAAGAATCTTTATTGACTCAATAAAGCGTAGCGTTTGCAAAATAACACATTTTTAATAAACATTTTTACCATTATATTGTATTATAATATTTGTAGCCCATTAATCCATTTAAAATCTTCTCCTGAAACTCCTCTACACTCCCTAAGGAACCTACAAACCAATTCTTGTTCAGCTCACGCTAGTGTTATGACACTCCGCTTCCCACATTGTCTGTTAAGAGGCGGAACTCAACGTCGCGTTTTACTTCAAAACCAGAGCGAAAAAATGAAAATATTAAATAGTTTATTTTCTCGAGTGGGAATGGATCCTGCCACGTTTACAGTCTTTTGTCTCTGATTCACGACTGAAATTCATCGTTCTATATTAAAATCTCTTTCTAAATATAAAAAAATAACGACGTAAAAGGTCGTTGCCTATCAAAAATTTTACAAAGAATATTTTTACATGTGGATAATTAATTAGCTACATCAGCTTTGATATTAGAAACCTTTTATGTAAAATTATTGATACTGTATAAATATGAAGACAGTCGTGGCTTGCGTGGGGGTACAAGCGACAAATATGTGACTGTTAGCGCGACAGGTTATGGGTTCGATTCTCGCTCGAGAAAATGGAACATTTAATATTTTATTTTCCTCGCTCTTGTAACGACGTAAAGCTCGGCAACTCCGAGCTTTTGCCTCTCAACACAATGTTTCCAGAATTCAGAACGGAAGTGTTTTAATGGAAACGGAGTGCCTTAACACTATATTCCCAGATTCTCTCTGCTGAACCCGCCATGTGCGGGATACAGGGTGAAGCCAAAAATATATATATTATGGAAAAAAATGATTCAATTCTTCTATGAGGCTAAGGCAAAAGATAAAACAAATAACGTGAATAGAAACAACAAACACTAAGGGGTAACTCGGCGTAAACGAATTTGCTATTTCAATAAAACTATTTCATATTCCAATAAATAAAATGGCGGACTCAACGGGCTCAACGCTCATAAAACTAAAACAGTGTTGTGTAGTTTATTAGCTTTCATGTGCTATTTATGCCCTGAAACATACTAAGAATAAAAATTTAAAATATTATATTACTATTGTTATATATTATCTTTATATGTGAAGCAATAACTTTGTACTCCTTTTAGCGAAGATTGTGCTGACGGCGGAGTACATAATTTAGCAAAGAGAAGGAGAGGCAAAATGGAAATATTTTTTAAAAATTACACATAAAATATTCATAAGCATATACATAATGATTCCTATAATGTTATAATAATATGAGTTAAAAAGCTATGTAAAAATAATAAATTGGATCTTGTTCTAGAAAAACATTATATGGAAAATATTTCGACGTCAATATCATAAATACTCATTGCTTCAAAGTAATATAAAAATCAATTATTATTAGTACTTATTTTCAATGTAATACGTAAAATTAACTATTAATAGTGAATTAATTATAGTTTTACTTACTTTGAAGCAAAAGTTTTATGTATAGATGCTTTTTATGCAAGATAGCTATGCTATGTTGGGAGTTCCTTTTTACTCTACTATTACCCACCAATGTATATGTATAGTATAGAGACGGGTATTATAAATATAGTATAATAACATAGTATTATCTGTAAGATTTTGTTTTATATATGTATGTATTTTTTAAATAGTTTTAAAAGAAAGTTTACAGTCAAATGTATAGTTAACGTTGAAGATCTAATTAGCATATTTCTGCTTCGTAGGCAAGCAACTCCGTTAATAATGCGTTTTCTTTAATAAATTGAAATATAATACAAAGAAAATAAAACTAATTAGATTTGCATCTCTCAGTTTTATACATAACAAAAGTAGCCTATAGAAATATTTATTATACCTTTCATTATCGCTTTTTTTGTTAGAGAATATAACAATCTTACTTTCATAGAAATAAAAATATTTTGTCTAAAACAATTATTTATGCTACATTTTAATCACGAAGCATGGTATGGCAAGCATCACATTGTATTGTGACCTAAAAATTCTTTCTTTTCGGTGGTCGTCACATATCTAACAATGACGTCACACATGAAAATATTATGTGGAGAATTAATGCTCTACTTGCGAAATTCATATTCATAAATAATAACCGTACACTGAAGCCAAAATTGTATATTGTTGGTTTGTACTCATGAATTCTACTTAAATATGTCCCACAGTTATAAAAAACAACTTGAATAAAAATTAAAATATGTTCATGAATTGTTTGATATTCTAACATTTTTAGCGTTACCTAGTGTTAAGACACTCTGTCCCCATTAAGAACCTACTTTCCGACGAAATCAGGCGGCATTGCGTGTTGAGTGGCAGAACTCCAAGCTGAGCTTTCAATAGAGCTAGGAAATGAAAATATGAAATATTTCTTTCCCCCGAAATGAGAATTGAACCCATAACCACATCGTTTACAGTAGCACCCATGCAAACCCTACGCCACAATGGCCCTAAACAGTTATCTAAGCTATGTACAATCCTCAATCAAAATTATTCTAACCTATATATTTTTCCAAGCAAATGATATTCAATAGACTAGTATCAAATATACTGGAGCTATTAATAATCTATAATTAATTATAATTAAGCAGAATACCATACGTTATTAATGCCGTAATTAAGCCGATCGATCTTCTTCATCCCAGAATTATTACTGTTTTAATCAATGTCCTATATAATATTTCATAGTAGATACGTACAAGGGAAACGTTCCCCAATCCACAATCCTATTTGATAGCTGCGGTATCTTAACTGTGTTTCTGCGATAGTACCTACTCAGGCCCATGAAAAGATGATTACATTGACAAATGGCCCGTCCCTAGGGCCCTTAGGTTAGTAATCTACTTGCAAATGTAGGCCAATTAATTTTCTTCCATACACTCATACAGTGAAAATATTATAGCACTTTATTATAATTACAAGAACAAGTGGGTTTACGATATAATTTATCTTTATTTCATTTTCAAAATGTCTAATATAATTTACGTTTTATTATTATTAATTAGTACAAAAATAGAAAGAAGAAGGCAGGGAAAGATGCTTGAAATTTATTTTTTATTTGGAAAACATATTCATTAAAAAAATGTAATGTAAAATTATCTATAAAAATCAGTATTTTTCATTATATATATCACATACGAAAATAGCAAGTGTATGTGAATAGTATTACAGTTTTAAAATAGTTTTATTAATCTAGTAACTCAAATTGTAATGAGGAATTTAGTTATCTGTCTAAAGTTTCGTGAGAAGGAGCTTGAGGTCGTCGTGGTGCAGGCGCACAAGTGTGTGACTGTAACGGGACGATTGTGGGTTCGATTCTCGAAGGAACGATTTTTTAAATATTTTAGAAATTTATTAATATTTTAATTTCTTCGCTCTGGCATTCAGGCAAAAGTCTGGCGTTGAGTCCCGCCACTCAACACGCAATGCCTCGAAAAATACAGCGGATAATAGAGAACGGAGTGTCTTAACACTAGCAGCGTGAAGCTGATATTTGATATCTAAAGCTCAATATAGAAAAACTAACGAAAAACATTTAAATAACAATTTACATAATATTGACAATGGTAATATTTAATTTGTCGGTAATTAATTGGTAGCTCTAGCTCGTTCCAGGCGATCTTGTCTTACATTTCAGACACTACCCGATTTAACCAAGTTAAATAGACGTTCGCTATTTAACTAAACGTAAACTAATTTTGTCTTCTTTTATTTGATTTCGTTGAAAATAAATGAAATTCAGTTAAAGTAAATTGGTTTTCTTCCTACTTAATTTAAAATCAAGCTCGACTCTCATATTGTGTCATATTTACTATACGAGATTGTAACATCAACCGTGATGCAATTGAAAGACTTAAGTTCCATTTTCCTGAAAATTTTCTAAGTTTCCTTATAAACTTTCAAACTTTTGATTTTATTTTCCTAGTTCTGACTTGGCAATGTGTTTTTGCTTATCTTTCAAATTTATTTAATAACTTTTCTATACAAGGACATGGTAAATAAAGTTACATATATTATTATTTGTGGCCAGTCGTGGCTGAGGTGCACAAGGTTGTGGGTTCAATTACCACTCGAGTTAATGAAATAATTATTTTCAATTTATATTTTCATTTCTTCGCTCTGGTGTCAGGCAAAGCGAGGCGTTGAGTCCCACCATTCAACATGCAATGCCTCCAAAATTCGGCGGATAATAGGGAACGAAGTGTCTTGTCACTAAGTTCCCTCTGCCTACCTATTGTGCGCAGGATAGAGCGTGAATCTGTTTTAATTTATTTCTTATATATTATTGTTTTATTTTAAAAGAATAGGAATAGGCCGAAAGTTTAATCGTGCGCGATAGAAGAAGGTACGGTATCCTTCTATAGTTGTTAAAACTTTTGAATCTGTCTAGAATGATTTTTAGAACAGACTTTGAAGGCGATACTGATAGAATCGTTTAGAATTTGGTTAGTTAGAGAGGAGACCCTTAGACCTTCATAAATTTTTAAAAAATCTACATTTTACTTAAATATTAAACAATATTGATAAAACATTTATTTTTATTAACTTCTAACTGTCAAAGTAAGACAGCAATATCAATATATCTATTAAATTACAAATATAAAAGTTTTGATTGATATTTGTTATTCAATCACGAAACGGATGAATTCACCCGAATGAATTTTGGGTGTAAAGGTAAATTTTATTTGGAGCAAAAAGTATTGACATGTTTGCATATGTACCTATAATAGACTTACAATAAGTTTAGAAATATTTTATACGATAATAAATAAAAGCATTTAGACCATCTTGGCGGAGTAAGGCAACATCTGAATAAATAAACATGATGACTACGGGTTCGATTCTTACTTGGGGAAATTTATTATTATTATTTTTTTGCTCATATAAGACAAATGAGTACCGTCTCGAATTCGGGAGGAAGGCAGTGTACGGAGAATCTCGACACTAGGTTAGGCACAAAGCAGCCACAGAGGCTCGCTGCTAAGCTTGTATTATTAGTTATTTGTTAGTCTAAGCAACTTTTACCCCAGTGGAACGTAGTAAGTAAAAGTGCAAAATAGGTGCGCAGGTGACATGTAAGGCTTCGTAGGACACGTCGGGCTGCCTATCGCGATTATCGATCTTACATCAATGAAGGTACAAACAAAGACCTTCTCTTGTCTGGTAGTCTAAAAAAATATCTCAATAAAAATTCCGAATCTTTTCTATTGAATATTCGTCTACTTTCGTTACATACTTTGATTTTATTTATTTTGCTATAATTTCAGAATTCCGAAATATTAAGTAAAAATATACTTCTTTTATAAATAATATATACCTTATATTTGGCATTTAGGTAGGTTAGGGAGTTTAGGGAAGCACTAAGATAAGATATCTCCAAATTCCTACCAGATCGCAAAAACGCGATTTTCAATAGTACATCGTAAAGTCCATGCAAGCAAAGTGGCGAGCGACGACTAGTATATCATAATCATGATATTTCTTTCCATATAAACTAACATTTACAATTATAAAAAAAATATGAAGTAGGTCACATTCGAGATGTACACTGTAGATTATAAAATAAGATATACATATTATGTATGTAATACATTACGGTCATATCTCGTATATTTAATTTTCAGAATTTAATCTTCTATTAACATAATATGTATATTAGAAGTAGTAGTAGAAGTATTTCTTTCGATTAATTATAAGACTCTGACTCTCTTTCAGCTTTACGCTGTATCCTGTACAAAGAAGACTAGGCAGAGAGAACCATAGTGTCCATAGTGGTAAGACACTCCGTTCCCCAATTTCCAACAAATTTTCAAAGCATTGCTTATTGACTTACCTTAGTACCTACAAAAACCGAAGAAACAAAAATGTATATTTTAACGTTCATAAAGACACGTCGGAAAATGATATACTTACGTATATAAAACGTAAAACCAAGGAAGATGTCAGCTTAAAACATAATAATTTATTCCACTGAATTGGAATCGAACCCAACGACAGTCTCATAATAAACAAATTAGTGTATTCTCATTTCACATACTACACATTTGTATAACATACCTACATACGAGACTAAGGTAGTTACATTAACTACCACAAAGCTTAATCATTATATTACTTTCATTTTTTACTCCTTTGTTTCCACTCTTAGTGGATAAGGAATCTAATAAATTATACCCATGAGACCACCCACATAGATTAAATTTTATGCAGTGAGCGTAAAACTGAAATAAATTGTACGTCGTGTTTTATATGCGGTAGATTTATTGTTTTTGAATGATGGTTTTGTCCCTTATCGTGTACTAGTGTTCACTTTTTTTGTAGTTTTAAAACAAAAATTCTCTATAAAATGTAGATTTATTTTATTCTGAGAAAAAAAAAACGCTGTATCCCGCACCCAGCAGGGTAAGCAGGGAACCTAGTGTTAAGACACTCCGTTCCCCACTTTCTGCCGAATTCTGGAGGGATTGCGAGTTGAGGGGCAGAACTCAACGCCGCGCTTTGCCTCGACACCAGAGCGAAGAAATGGAAACATAAACGTAAATAAATATTTCACTTCCTCGAGTGGGGATCGAACCCACAACCGTCGCATTACAGTCACACCCTTGTGCCGCTATTTTATTCTGTAATTTCATATTATACCATAGATCTGAATATTTGATATTAATTTAAGCTTGATAGGTATCAATGATATCTAATGTGGTTCAATTAAAAAAAAAACACCAATCAAATCGATTATAACTAAAAATAATTCTCATCAAAAATTATGAAATTAAACAGAAATTGAAATAATACTTGAAACCTTCCTTAAAAGACAATTCGATTCAAATAACAACACAGCTATAGAACAAATGACTTTAATATTCCTCAAAAAAAAGGAAACGTTGGTATTTTACTAAATTGCTCTATATTTTGCCGACTGTGGCGTTTTGTTTACGAACGTAAGCTATGGAAGCAATATTACTGCGGGGAAGTACTCGTAGGTACCTACGCTTGTCGTTGCCGCAATAAAATTGAGGACGACAGCTTCCGCACCACGACAGAAGCTTCTCCTCTCACCAAAATATCAGATAACACTATGGGATAGGACAATGGCCTGGTCTGTTCCATCCGTTGTTATTCAATTCTCACAAATTAGTGTCAGATAACGTGTTATTATTTCGTAATCAAGTTAAATTTAATATTATTATTGTATTCTTATTTTCTCTAAACTGTTTATGTCATTACGTAATTGAAGTATATTTTTTTACGTTGTTTCCGCACAGGGCAGGGTAGCCAAAGTGAACTTAGTGTTAAGACACTTAGCTCTCCACTTTCTGCCGATTTCTGACTTTTGCCTGACTTTTGCCTTGGTGCTGAAGCCAAGAAATGACAATACTAACTAACTAACTTAGTAGGGCAGTTAGAGAGAATGGAGCGCCAAAAGCTACATTATGGTAAAATTAATAAATAATATTACTTTTATTACCTCAGACGGGAATCGAAGCCACAACTGTCGCGTTACAGTCACACAATTGTGCCACTGCGCCACAACTTAACTTCACTTTAAATAATTTAATTCCCGTTTTATATACAAAATTTTATATATTTCATTATTAATGAAATATATGCAAAATTTATTTTAATGAGCATTAAATGAAGCTTAATGAGGCCGGACCGTCAATCATTATAATTATGAATTTTGTTTAAAATAAATTTCAACTAAGTAAACAACTTAAATACTAGCTAAATAGATACTAACTTGTTATTTTATAATTCTAAGATTTTTTTTCTAATTTTTTTAACCTTAATATATTAAAACTTTGAAAGCAAGAAGTAACCAGGTCAATTTCGAGCCAGATTCATTTGGCAGGAAGATACATTCATTTATTCTAGACCATTAATTTGGTTGAAAAGAAAAATATTTTAATATTCCTGAAAAAATTTTCATTACGGCTTTAATAATAACATTTTCTTAATGAACTCTATGTCTATATAAAATTCTTTTAAAAAAATTTTTAGTGCAAAATAAATAAAAAAGATTAAATAATTTGTTTGTGTGTTTACTAGGTTTTTTTTGACCTTCGTTCAGCAGTAGACGAGAAAAACTGATGAGTAAGCAATTTTTAAAAATAGTCTAACTAAAATGAAAAAGTGGAAAATAAAAGTTATTTAAAAAAATTACTTTAGAACTACATAATATTGACTATTTTACAATTTATATATTCAAAAATAAAACTAGACCAGAAAATAGAAAATAATATTTTTAATATTTCCAAACAGATTAAGAAGGTTTAATTAACGAAAGTTGATATTTAAAATACGTCCTTAAAATCAGTATCAAAATCGATATTAGTTTTTCTTTAAATTAATGTTATAAAAGTGAAAACTGTAACGTTTTCATATATGTATATACATAAGTTTTACACTTCAAACTCGTCATTTTACACATCAATTTCGCAATGTTGCCAGTCATAAATACTGAAAAAATAAATTAGGCCTATTCATTTAGTAGTTTTTTTTTATCAGCTTCATGCTGTATCCCGCACACAGCAAGGTAGCCAAAGGGAACCTAGTGATAAGACACTCCGTTCCCCACTTTTTGCCGAATTCTGGAGGCATTGCGTGTTGAGTGGTAGAACTCAACGCCGCGCTTTGCCTCGACACCAGAGCGAAGAAATGGAAATATAAACGTAAATAAATATTACACTTCCTCGAGTGGGGCCGAACTTGCAGAACGGCTTCATTTAATAGTAAATTTCGAATAAAAAAAATTAATAAAATTTTTGTAACTTGGACGAATTTGAAGTTTAAAAATATGAATTTGCTATGAATATGAACTTACATTTATGCATACTATTATAATATTTATATGTCAGCATAGCATCCTTCTATTTGTTAGATATAAAAATATTTATTAAACATACGAACAACAAACGATCCATCATACAACACGAGTAAAGTTGAAGGGTTGACCTTCGTCAAATAAGGGTCTGTGAAACGCTATATTATAACAAACTTAAGATTGCACAAAGACTTGCTTCTACACACTACGTAGAGCTTCTGTTAATTTCAGTAGTACGTAATAAATATTTAAATAGTTCATTTGCCGTAAGTAAACACAGCCATTTCCTAGTGAAAAGAATTTATACTTAGTTGGTATTGTTATAGTAGGTTATATTTTTCATTCGTTGTAGTGGGTAGAGTCAGCATTTATATAGCAGTTAATATGTAAATTATTATTATTAATAAGCATAAAGAATTAAGTATTATATATTAATTTTAATTTCTTCGTTCTGGCACTAAGGCAAAAGCCCGGTGTTGAGTTCTAGCACTCAACACGCAATGTCTCGAAAAATTCGGTGGAAAGTGTCTTAACAGTAGGTTCCCTCGGGCTACTTTACTATATAAAAAAAAGGAATAAAAAAATAATACAAAATGAGCTTAGAGTCATAATGGCATATATCTTCTATAGCTTAAAGTATAATAATATATTTAAGTAATGAATGCCGTACCCTGTTCTGCAAGCGCAGATGGCATTCGTGCGAAAGAATTTTATTTTGATTCGCACGAGTGCTTACGACCGTTTAACAAGTACTTTTACAAGTACGACATCTTATTCTACTATTCTTAAGACCGCTCTAATTGAATATCTATATACGAAGAATTTCTCCGTACTAAATAATAGAAATTCTATTGATTTCACAAATAAATTTAGTGAAAATGAATAGGAAAAAAGCAAGTTATGTAAACATAAAAAAGTTTAATAAAATATCTTCGTGGTGTTTTCGCTTGAATCTAACAAATGGTGCTTATCCTTCTCGAGAGATAAACGACCGCCGAGAAGTGCTGAACGACGGGCTTGTCGAATTTGAAATATCTACAAACGGCTCGCTAAGAATTATGGATGGAAGCCCGCTGAGTGGTGTTAAACAAGGCAAGTAAATAAAACTTGATAAGATTTTTCTATTTATTTTCTTTATGAAACAAAATGATTCTGGATGATAAATAAAGCTGAAAAATATGCTTCGTTTATGTGTATAGAATTAATAGGCTGTAATGTATTAAGTACAAAATGTAGGCGTTATTTTGAAGCATTTTCAAAGTATTTATTAAAATATTGCTACAAAATTTAGACTATAGCTATTTAAAATTAAAATATAAAAAGAAATATACTAAAATAGTTTTTATTAAAATAACAATCATTATTAACTCAAATAAAAAAGCTAAACAACAAACTTTCTTCACACAACTCTCTCAAAAAACAATAAAAAACTCCAAACTAAAAAAACACACAACTTACCAATATCCCTAGCTGCTTAAAAATCAAACTAAATTCCATATCACCAGATCACAATCAACGTTGTAAAACATGGGCAGAGCCAGAAATAACTTGAAGAACAGTCCAAAACGCACTCTCGTACCGGCACTGGCGAGATCTCGCCGATAGTTCCGGAAGTGGGTTCAGAGCTTCTGGAGCGACCGTCGCGTCCCCACTCCCGCAGCTCACTGGATGAACGATCTCCACGGAGTCTGCGTAATAGGACGGCATTCCTACAGATTGCTGTATGGGAATAAACGCTAATAAATTACCAACGTCGTACACGCGTTACGCGAACGCGAACGAGCCTGTGTTCTTGATTGGTTTGAAGTTCCCGCTAATGTGTTCTCGGGAGTAGGTACTGCGGTGACCTGGATGTGTTCATAACTTTGCACAAGGATTGTTTTGTTCTTCATGAAACTTTTAATTTTACTCATATATGATAATTATAATATGCCAATGTAATGTTCGATGCCCTATCCGGCATATAACAGAGGAGACAGACGGAACCTAGTGTTAAGACACTCCGCTGAATTTTCGTCAATTTTCATTTTATGGCATGCTGAGTGGTAAAATTCATTACCGTTGTAACCAGGGGAATGAAATAAAAGTAGTTCATTCGCTAAATGGGAGTCGAACCCACCACAGGGTTAACAATCCAAAATCATTACAAATAATAGCAGTAGTAAAAATAGTTGTTTGTACTTTTCTATCTAAATCATCTTGTTTCAGGCTTTTTTTAGAACTGAAATCAGTTTTTATCAACATTGTAATACATTGTGATGAAAGGATATTATGAGTGCAACATACACCCAGAATAGACTTACTATATTTAATACCCCGTATATACCTGTACTTTACACATGTATCCGATCTGTGACTAGATGGATTCATTTGTTTTTTTTTTCACGCTGCTTTTTTGTTCACTGCATATAGCAGGAACTTAGTGTTAAGACACTCCATTCCCCATTGTCTGCCGCATTCTGGAAGCTTTTCGTATTCAGTAGCAGAACTCAACGCCGTATTAATTGATATTTTTATTATAAAAGTTTAAATTTATTTTATTTTCTCTAAGTTCATTCATATTCTTACAAAAAAAACATATACTTATATACTCTTCATAATATTAGAATAAAAAAGTTAATGTGAAACACGTTTTCCAGCTCACTGAAAAACATAACGAATTCGGGTTTTTGTAAGAAGGTAAGCTTGTTACGTTATGTCGACTGGTATTTACGGGAAAAAGGTATTGTTACAATATTTAGAAGTATTTTATAATATTGAATTTGGACGATACGTCTTAATGACATTTTAGATTTGTCTACATTTTGATACAACTTTTATTCTTTTTTCATTTTGAAAAAATTATGTAATTTCACAGTTTAGAAAAAAAATTTTTTAGGAAACGTATAAGAAAATTTGAGGCCAGTCGTGGCGGCAGGTTACCGCCTTTATTCATAATTTCTTAAAGGCAATTACAAATTTAAAAGCTTTTTCTAAAAATGTATGTCTTTTCGGTTTTATTCACGCAAGACATTTCTTATATTATGTATGATATATACTAAAGCCTCGTTTTGTCCTTTAAATATAATAGTCATCACGTAATGCCTCGAAAAATTTGGCAGAAAATGGGGAACGGGAGTGTCTTAACACTACGTTCCCTCTGCCTACCTTACTATGTGCAGCGTGATGATGAAAAAAAATATAATAAGCTTTCAATTTACGTTGGAGTGAGATTTACACGGTAGTAAATCCCATAATAAGATGTATAAGCCAGTTTTTACAAGTAAAGACTGTAGAATATAACAAAATAATTGTATTTTTAAATAGCTTTCACCATATAAATTACCTGTACACTCATATGTAGTGAGGGTAGCAAGGCATCATTGTTTTACCACCTTTTGCATTATTGAATGGCTACTCCGTCGTTAATTTGAATAATGCGAATGAAGCGATCGCACATGAAAGCGTACGTAATTAAAATTGGACACAATCGACAATTTCAGCTTCACAATAAAAACCTCATTCACTGTTGCAATAATTGTTGTACCTGGGGTTTAACTTCATTAATATACTAAAACAGATAAATTTATTACATCATCAAGAGATGAAATAACGAAATTCTATTAAAATCCGTTATATTTTTTTTCAGCTTCACGTTATAGCCCGCATGTAGTAGGAGGTAGGCAGAGGAAGCCTATGGTTAAAACCGCTCCCCAGTTTCTACTGGATTCTAAAGGCATAACATGTTGAAATCAACGCCGCTCTTTGCCTAAACAACAGAGCAAAGAAGAGAAAATATATAATATTATTTTTTTACATTTTCTCGAATGGGAATCGAACCCACAACCTGTCACGTTTATAGTCACCCGCTTGTGCCCCTGCGCTATGATAGGCCTAATATATCTTTAATATAAAAACAAACATTGTAAGTACCTACAAAGAATTTCAACTTTGATATACTTAACCTATCAAGTTAATTACGATCCAAGAAAAAAGAGCTCATAAAATATTACTCAAAAGCAAAATCGCTTCAAACCGGTCGGTATTCATACAAAATTGTATTTTTAACGTTTCCTTGTGAACCTTCGTTTAATAATTAACTCTCCCTAAAATTATACACGCGAGAACGCGCACAACGTGTTCCAGGAACGCGTACATCTGGCAGATAGCCATTATACATTCAGGTACCTCATTCCGCTTTGTGCTTACTTAATTTTATTGTGGCTCTAGACATTTTTAATCTTATTAGGAGAGCCTCATTCCACAGTGCGTTACCACACGATGGTTGAAGGAGACGGGATCTGTAATGGAATAGGTATTCGTTTTAATTATGTTTGTTACGTTTACTCTTTTGAGCGTGAGCCCAATTCTGAAATGATAATATGGTGAAATTTTACAATTTCAAGTCCTTAATATTTACCTTAAAAAACTGTAAAGTTTTTTAAGGTAAATATTAAAAACTGTAAACTTAAAAACGTGTGGTGAGAGTGGTCGAAGTATAAGCATATTATATCCTCATCATCATCAAGTGTTGTGGCCAGTCCTGGCGCAGGAGCACAGAGTGTGACTGTAAGCACGACAGGTTGTGGGCTCGGTTCCCACTGGAAGAAATTAAATATTTAGTGTTCTAGTGTCAAAAATAAAAATACTTTTATGGCATTCTTGCGTTGGGTTGATGAAACATATTTTTTTATTCACATTTTATTAATTAATATGAATTTTTAATGTTAATTCATAGTACTAAAATAAAAATAGCAATTTGCGAAATAACGTTCAGTGTGTATAGAGCTGTACGTCTCCCGCTATAAATAAATGTAAGAAGGAAGCGCGTAGGGTGGTCGCCAAGTAAATCACTTCGAATACTGTAGATTAACTTAAAATGTTTATTTTGTAGTATCTATAGTTTCAATAATAAGCTTATTATTACTTATTTCATTTCTTATACAATTTACTTACTACGTTTCTCTATTGTTATTTAGGTTATTACTTCTCTCTATATTAGTTAAAATATATTTTTACGAAAAATATCACTACAGCTTATATTCCATATGACTTGACTGATCCCAAGGGAAATAAGGAAAAGCGGGAAATGTGCTGGAGATCTAACGCAAATACGTCTTTAAGTAGAGTTCCATAAAGATTTTGTGATATAAAGATATAGATAGATATAGATATTTCAGATCTATATAGATATTTCAGAGTATTTAAATTATTATACAAATATTTTGTGAATATTACAATAATTTCAAACATTTTTATTTATGTAAAAAATTACAATTAAAATATGCTGATAAGTAAGTGTATTTTTTTTTAATATTTGTAATCAATTGCTTATTTTTTTATTTTTATACACTTCTACTTTAGAATATTTATAGAATTATACAAAGATAGAATATTTAAGTTTTAATTATATTAGGAGCCAGAAAAAATCTTATGATGCAACCCTATAATGAAAAAGAAAATAATCTTATATCGCAAATAAATATTTCATGTGTGAAATAATTATAGCTCAATGGGGCAATGTAAACGCAATGTTCGTGGATTCAGTCCTCACCTAGCCCACAGATTCTCTCTGCCTACTCTACGATGTGAAAATATAAAAGAATTCTACTTATTAATAAAAATAGAACTATAAAAATGTGTAATAAAATAAGTTATTTTATCCTTAAATTGAAACGAGAGACTAAAAAAATATTATTGTTATCAGGTTAAATAATAAATTGCAGAGAAGCTAACAATAACACAATATAGGGCAAGTTACATTCAATTTTCCTCGATAAGCCAATGTAAAACGAGGAAATAAAAGGTATAGGGGAAAAATTATCGAATACTCGATCCATTTCAATTTTACTATCTATGATAAATTAATAGTGGAATAATTAAATTCTTTATATAATTATGATGTATATAATGATATGTTGCAGATTGAAAGGCTCAAAACTCTTAATTTTGAACTATGCAAACTTAAGGATCACCTGCCTTTATTTTCTTTATTTTCCTGCTTTTTTTTGTTACTATAAAACCCATCGACTGTTAAAACGAGTTTAAAAATAACTTTCGACGTTAAACGGCACTATTGTTGAACAAGTTTTTCGCTCCCACGAAAAAGGCACAACCAGCAAGCAAAACACACGTGCACGTTGCAAACAATTTTGAGTTATTTTTAATTATACCCATATTGTTGAAATTTGAATAAGTATTATTTTAGCGATTTTTAATATTATTTAAATAATTTTAAATTGAACCAATATACCTGGCAAGGTAATTAAAATTGCATAAAAAAATGTTCGACAATAAGGAAATTACTACAAAAATTAATCAAATTTTTGGCTTGAAAACAAAAAAACTGAAATACGCTATTGCTGTAATATGTTTATTTTAGCTCTATACAAAATTTATTAATAGTTAAGCAAAAAATTTTTTGCCGTGTACATGGAAATTGTAATCAGTTTTTCACTTCTCCTGAAAAATGTGTTTTTTTCCGGAAAACACGCGAAGGTAACTAAACTGGGAAAAAAAAGATAACTGTATACAATTATAGTATATTATTAGTTATATTATTATAGTATTAGTACATGTAAAATAGATATTAATAATAATTTTAATCTTAATCTCGTACACTGCAGGATAGCTAGATGGAACGTTATGTTAAAACACTCCGTTTACAAACTTAAACAAATATATCAAACAGTCCTCATACTATCGACTCAGTGCCGGGGTACCTCAGGGTG
>JAEBDU010000008.1:2116577-2164742 GCA_016802625.1 Heliconius numata
AGATATACTAACTTTATGAATAGAGTAAACTCAAAGTATGGCTAAATTGTCTAATACGCTCGCCCTGACCGGCCCATTTCGTTTTACAAATAGACCATTAGGCCCCAATCCCTTTGCTATTTCAAAAGGATGAAGGGTTAATTTACGAGCTTAAAATTTAAATCTACGACCAACTTGCCTAATGTTAGCTGCGGGGTTAACTGTGTTGTTAAACTGTATTATTATAAGCCCTTATGACTATACTTACATTGACAGCTTAATGTGATAAATAGTGTACTATCACTACTTGCAAGAAAAGTTATTTGTTTTGATATTGTAAACGTTTTTCACGTTTTTAGAAAAAGTTGTTATACAGGGTGGAATTGTCAGCGCCACTTTAAATGAAACCACAGTTTTAACTACTCTATAAAAGCCTAATATAATTCGGAAAAAAAATAATTCCCAAAAATGAAAAAGTTTTTTTTTCAAACAAAATAAATAATAAAATTATCGTTTTAAAATAAAACGCCATTTGTAAAGTATAACATAGGCACGCACACATTTACCTGTCAAATCGGAAACGTCGCTTACGTATGTGTGCGTCACACGAAATACAGGTATGGATAAAAATCGTGAAATGAAAAAAAAATCCTACGTCCAAACTGTTGAGGTACCTTGATTAATTTCTTAGGTGTGGGTTTGAAATATATTACCCTATATGCAGTTTCAATAAAAGAAGCGCTGCCTCTTCCACCCTGTATTATTATAATTTTAATTTGCCTGCCATATAAAGTAAATTCCGTAAGAATCATCTATCAAAATTATATTAAAAAGTAATCAGTTTCACGCTGTATACCACACAGCGGGGTAGACAGAGGGAACCTAGTGTAAAGTCACTCCGCTCACCATTAATTACGATATTCGTATTTAGGTAATTATTGCATTTATTCTGTATGCTTACTGTAAATAAAACATGATGTACACCAATAAAATAAACAATTGTTTAAAAATTGGAATACAAAAAATCCGCGTGTATAAACGTGCATTAAAAAGCTGGCAACTGCTAAAAGTTTTTGAAAATTTCATAACACATTTCCGCTTGAGGTCTCCGCGCCGCGGAAGCACTTTCAGTTGTAAAGTTGAAAATTTGATAGAAATCCCTCGGGGATCCGAAATTCTTGAAATTACTTTGTCACTTCCACATTATATATTGTTGTAATTTAATTTTCAAAAACGAGTTATTTATAAAATAAATAGTGGGTGCTAAAAATTCATGCATAATAATTTTGAATCATTATTAGTTAGAATGGATAAACATATTATGTTTGTAGGTGTCTAAGTATAATTGTTATAGCTGCTACAAGTAAAAGTCCAATATCCATATATCGAGAGTGGGTCTGTTAAAAACAAGATGAACATTGACAATAATTAAAACAAAAACTGTTATTGCTGGGCTGGAACAGAGAAAAGGGATCGTCCAATAAAGTATACTATATCGTTACTAAAGTCATACGTGGCTAGCTTTGTAATGATTAGTACAAAAAGTAAAATATATGCAAATACAGGACTAAATGGAGTTTTATTATAGTTAAAATGATTCCATCAAACTAAAACAATATACTGAACGTGGTTCCCTCACGTCACTTGTTCACAATTAATAATATAGGTCTGTAATGCCACATGTTGTTGCATGGGCTTCACTCGCTGCATGCTGAATACAGATTGGCTTATTTATGTAAATTTGCGTTGCCTCAGCTAGGATGACGCCCGGTTTTAGTAGTCCCGGGCGTCGTAAGTGATTGATGCCGTTGCCGTTGACGTTTCAGCTTTATAGTCATTATGCATTTTACATTATAGAAGAAAGTCTTATATTGTGCTGTAAAGTTTACTATTGTTCAATAGCTTTCGTCTAAGATTAATAGCTTTTGGGTATCACTCAACACAAGTCGATCGTGCTTTTTTCATTTAGTTCTTATAACTTCATTATGAATGGTCTAATATGATACAAAAACATATGTTACAAATATATAATCTAATCAGTATAAACTAAATAAAATGTTTTGTTTTATTTAGTTTTGACTATCAAATTGTTTTTCCTTGTTATTTTGAAATAAAGTACTTGGCAAGTTTGCATGAAAAGAGCATTCCAATTAGTGCTGAATTTTCATTAATATCAAGATTCTTGGAAGGCTTTGATCAGTAAGTGTAATTAAGAATATTTCCGTTTAAATAAAAAAAAATGTTATATGGACCTTTGTAGACTATATTATTATTTATTAATAGAACATTATTATAATGGCAATCGATATTGATTTTTTTAATTTACCCTTATACAATGTCAGCATAAAATAAACTTGTCTATCCAAAGAGTTATTAGAATATTATATTGTCTTAGACAAAAATGTTTGCATTTTAAAACTAATATAGTAGTCTATTGCAAGCAAACAACTTATTCCTTTAAATATAGCTTTATCAAGAAAAATATGGGAAAACTAATTGAACCTAAGATACTTTTTCACTAATTCGTCATAAATCAAGTTACTTTAAATTTTCTCTTCTATTTTTTATCACGGCAACAAGCTAGAAAATTAATCATCGACTCTTCTTAGCCTCTTAAGTATATATAATCCGTATCAAGGCTTATTACTAATTTGTATAAGCACGAAAAATTGAAATTAACCTACTATTCTTAATTACCTTTTCGCATGCCTAATAATATATTAAGGGTTGCTTTGTTCAGCGAATTTACTAATACATGATTCAAATAGTAATGAGTTTCGCTTTTTCAATTTGTTTTAGATTTTGTTTTATTAAAATATGTTATCTCTTGTATGTATCTCTTGTATCTGTGTGTTCTATTGGCTGTATAATGAGGATTGTTCGGAGGAATTAGTTAGCCTAATTATTGGATTTTTCAATGCCTTAAAAATCGGTAAACTCCTTGATGGTGCCTCCAATCTTCCAGGCTTCTCCAGTGTTGCAAATGTTCATGGGCAGCGACAGTCACTCAATATAAGACGACCCCCTAGCTCGTTTCAGGTCTGAATTTTTATATATAAAATTGTAACCATTTAATTTCACCAGGTGAAAGGATGGGATTACAAAAACATCAAGTGCTTATTATCTATAATTTTATAGTATTTTTTATAAAAATATGAATATTTTATTTGCAAATTGTGGATAAAATAATGTAATTTTGCCGCCATATATAAATTTCAGAACCGAACCTTATCTAAATAGCAAACAAAGTTCTTGTGAATTCTGTCATGAAATCTAGAACATTGTCAAAGGCATTAGGACTTTCATTAATTATTAGGAATCTTGTAACATTGACATTCTGAATTTTCATTAACTATTACAAGAATAGAAATTGAGCTTTGAACAGGGTTGATTCAATTGTTATATTAATAAGTTTGTCATAATGCATGTTGATGTGAAGGTTAGTTCCACAAATATGTACATAATAATATGCTTATATTGTTTTTAAGCTTGACGCTGTTTCCCGCACATAGGTTTGGAACATGGTAATGTTTTGACACTCCGTTCCCATTAAGGCACTTCCGTTCCCCATGTTCCGCTCAATTCTGAAGGCATTACATATTGAGTGGTTCGGGAACTCAACGCCGCCTTTGCCTCGCCACAAGAGCGAAGAAATGAAAATATTTAATTTCCTCGAGAGAGAATCGAACCCACAATCTGTCAAATCTACATTCACACACTTGTGCCGCTACGCCACGACGGACATTAGTTTTATATGCTTATATAAAAGTTTGTATTATTTATTTTTAGATATCGACATTTTATTACATTATGAACGTTAAACAATCTTATAGTAAGGCTTTTTAGACTATAAAAAACACAATATAACAAGTACGTTTCAGAAAAATGGTAAGCGTATAGGGAATCAAATGATATTTGATATCTTTCTTACATTATCATATCTGTTTGCCGGAGGTTATCTGACAGAGATTGGTTTATGATATAAGACCGCCTTTTGAACATTTATGTTATCAATTGACGTGAAATGACTGATACTTCCATATGATTTAAGACACCGATGTATTTCACCTGTCTATCGTTGTGGTTGTAGATTCAAATCCTACGAGTAATATTTATTTTTCATACCCGTCCTTATATATACTTAGAACAGCGCTCTATATTAGTTTATATAATTAAATTAAAGTATTTTAATTCACAAAGACTTTGTTTAAATAGCGCGGCGTTGAGTTCTGCCACTCAATACCCAATGTCTCCAGAATTCGGCAGAAAGTGGGGAACGGAGTATCTTAACACGAAGTCTGCCTACCCTGCTGTGTGCGGGATACAGCGTGAAGCTGACTTTGTTTACTAAAGTTGTGAAGTAAGTATACTTTATAATTATCAGCTTTACGATAAATCAGTGTACGAATTAGTTTTCGTTCCAGGACCCGACATTTCGTCAAACGTCAAAGTTTGGTAAAATCTAATCCAACAAATTGCAGGCAGCTTAATACAATTGAAAACAACATTACTCAACTCTATTTAAAATTTTAATCAATGTAACTTATAAAGAATAATGATAAGCCTATTTTAATGTGTAATATCTGGGTACTTATTATTACACAAATGTGTACTTAAAGTAAAAGTAGTAGTAAAGATACATTAAAACAATGTAAAAACTTTATTTTGTATATTATCATTAATATAATTAATTATGATTGTAATTGTTATATAAGGGGTATAGCATAAATATGACTTATTAACACATAACTGCGTTGCCGATTTAAAAAAAATGGCATATTAAATTTCCTAGCAACTTATAATTTCACTTCTTAATTCTTATTTTTTACCATTACTAACTAAAAAAGCATTTAACATTCTTTTATAAACATGTAAATATCATTAGGCTATAACCTTCTACCAAAAGCAACAATGTATTCATACAAAATGGTGCCACCGATCAATACATTTACTCATTAGAATCTGAATCGACGTAAACTGACCGCAAGTTGCACAACTGTGACGTCAAAGGAGGCGACCGCATCCCGGAATGTGTAAGGATACCAATACGTGAAACAATAGGCACTAACTTTAACTAACTAGAAAATGAAATTAAAATTAAATCAACTTCACGCTGTATCCCGCAAATATCAGAGTAGGCGAGGGAACCTAGTGTTAAGACACTCCGTTCCCCATTTTCTGCCGAATTCTGGAGACATTGTGTATTGAGTGGCAGAAGTCAACGCCGCGCTTGTCGATGAGTGAAATGAGTTCCTCGAGTGGGGGTCGAACCCACAACCATCGCGTTATAGTCACACGACGGCTAAAAAACAAATTAAAAATTCAATTAAATAAATATGAATGACCATACAATATTGATATTGAAATAACAAAAAAATAAATGTTTCAAACAACATAAAAAGTATAAAATCTCTTAAATGTACGAGTACGCTATGACTCAAAGCTACGAATAAAGCATAGCGCGATACACTTCCCTTATAAAAATATTCTTGCCAAATGCAAAAGCGGGTTTTCCTTATTCACGGTGCGCGCACCTGCCACCGTCGTCGTCGACTTGCCAAATTTGAACTTATTCTTCCCGAAAGCGACGACGTTTTAGTTTCTTTCCCTTTACACTTTCATAATAAAGACTGGGAGTGTTGTTTCATAAAGTTGTAGCAGTAATGAAACTACCAGAAGTGATAAAGCTGCCTTTTGACAAGAAAATGCGCTCCTGAAAAGCTTCAAGGAACAATAGTTTCATTATGTGTTAAATGTGCTTTGAAACTTAGAGTTGTTACTGAGAAAGTTAGATTTGTTTAAGATTAATATCGGCTTATTGTTTTTTTTTTCCTTTTTGGTATATATGTAATGAGTTTTTTTTTATTAAAATGGTTACTTAACATTATGTTTCCCAATTTAAAAAATTGTTTAAAGTATTAATTTTTTTTTCTGTTATTTCAGATATAAACTGACAATTACTGCCGTACTTTAAAGATACTCTGGTATGTAGGTACTTCCTTTAAAATTTCTTAAGCTTTCTCACAAACATTATTATTTGTTTTGAAGTGTTATTCTAACTTTCAAATTGATACAAGCTGAGAATACGTCTCTTCATATAAACTTTTACATCCTATTCTCACGAAATCACATTTAAGTGCACTTCGACATTTTCTCGAAAGAATTTAAATATTTGTGTATACGTTTTAGAATTCCATAAAGTACTTAAAACAAAATGGAAATTGTGTTTGACATTTTACTGGTTATACTAAGGCCGTCGTGGCCCGGTGGTATAAGAATGTGATTGTAAATGCGACGATCGTGGGTTCGATACCCACTAGGGGAATAAAATATTTAATATTTTTATTTCTCTGCTCTGATAAGGAAACGAGGGCGCTATTGAGCACACTCAATGCAAGGCCTCGAGAATTTGGCGGAAAGTTGGAAAAGAAATGTCTTAATGGGAACGGTTCTTAACACTATGTATCCAAGTTCCCTAAGCCTACACATGTGCGGGTACGTATTATTTTCATTTCCCCGCTCTGGCAAAACGATCGTCAGAAAGTGGAGGACGGTGTGTTTTAACACTAGATTCTTTCTGTCTACAGTGATAAATGCTGGACAAAACGTCTAATTAATATAAGTGTTCGATTACCATAAAAAATATGATATTTTTTTCTGTCTAAACATAAATTAAGAAATTGTTTTTTAATAAATCAAAAAGAAATAAAATATTCCAATAAATCTCTATTACAAACGTTTACAGCATTTTTCGACTTTTATGTCAAAGCAATCATCACAGTAGGTACCTTTATCATATATTCTGAAAAAAAAATATCTGTACAGTTATATTCAACTTAATTATTATTGAAGCTCTGCATTTGAGCTGCATCGATCAATTGGCTATCCGTCAAATGATATGTCGATTATATTCATTGAAAACAGTTCAACTGTTGTATTGCCTTTCAATAAATGTTTAATTCACAGTTTTTTAATATAACTATAAATATTTTATAATATTAAAATGAAAATGTAACCTAAAATTATGAAATTATTCATTTTATTACAATTGTAAACAAGTCTGAAATTCTTAAGGTTATGAAGAAATTCTTAATTATCATTCTCTCTATTACATTTTGCCAGGTACCATTTAGAAAGGTCTGGTATTACACAAGGGTCGACTTCTTAAATCATGGAATTAAAAATTCTATTACTTTATTACGAAGCTTGTAGGAGTGTTTCCATAATGATTAAAATATCATTTTTGGAATGTACACCTCAATGTGTGATTCTCTAGTATCTGCCATTCTGTTAGTTGTACTTCATTATTTCATCTTCTTTCTAAAGCACTCTCTTAGTTCACTAATTCATTCATTTGACGTCAAATGATCACTGAATTTTTCATTGTTTTTTTGACATTAAAGTACTTTAATTTTAAGGAAGTAATCAAATGGAATAACAATACAACGTGAAATCTGAATCATGATCATGAATCGAGAATCCTTCTAACCCTATTGCCAGAAGAAACATATGAGAAAAATAATATTTTAAGCATGCACAGACGCTACTTCGAATTAAAATTGATACAAAGACGAATTGATAAACGAGACAAGCCGGCCGTTCACCTTATGAAAAGTGTTACGCAGACCAATAACAATTTTAGTACCTTTCACAGTTTGGTACTAATTCAACCTTACTTTAATACAAAGACAATTTCTTATAGTCAAAATATAATGATTAGAGTATTAGTCAACATTTCAACAGTTAATAATCGGAAAAAATAATATATCTTTAAGGCATCGTCGTGCCGTCGTGGCGCAGCGGCTCAAGGATGTGAATGTAACACGGCGGTTGTGGGTTCGATCCCCACTCGAGGAAGTGAAATATTTATTTACGTTTGAGTTCTCCCACTCAACACGCAATGCCTCCAGAATTCAGCAGAAAATGGGAAACGGAGTGTCTTAACACTAGGTTCCCTCTGCCTACCCTGCTATTTGCGGGATACAGCGTAAAGCTGATTTAAGGGATATAACTTTTGCTAGAGGATTCCCTTTTCATATAATATTAATACTTTAACATAAATAGATAATATATATTATATCTATTTACTTCTATCAGTAATACATTTAGTGAGGTTAATTGAATGTATAGTCGGTCGTGGTTAACCAATCTTAAATGTCATTATCGTTGCTGAGAAACAAGCAATTGATTACGTAATTTGCTCTCTGAAGGTTTACCAAGTTTGCTTGAAACGATTGTAAATGTTTACAGGAAATACAGTATCATTAATAATGATATAGGTACGTATTAGTTGTTGCCTTGTTTTAAAAAATTGTAATTTTGGTTATAACTTGTGGCGCAGGTGCAAAAGCGTGTGACTGTAAATATTGATTCGATTTCCACTCGAACACACAAATATTTTATTTCAATATTTAATCTTTTCAGTCTCTTCGCTCTGGTGTCGAGGCAAAGCGCGGTGTTAAGTTCCGTAGTTTCTACATAAATAAGTGTTACAGTAAATACAAACTCTTACCATTAACCTTACGTATACTTACAAATTTTAAAAATTTTCTTTTGAATTTAGCACAGACTTTAGTCTACAGCGCACCTAGTTATCTCATAGACTGGCACGATGAAAAATGTGGTGCGAACGTCGTGTTTGTTTAAGCAAGGTCGAACGTAAGCGTGTCGTAATTTATTAGCTAAGATAAATTTCAACCCTTAAACCTGGTTGGAAAACATATAGCTGGTATTGATGATATCAGCAGGAAGGGGTGAAATATAAACTCTACATACGTTATCACGTTCATAAATAAATTTACTGGAATACTAGTTGCCTTAATAGAATAATTCATGAAATATTTCTATAACGACAAGTTAAACAAAATAGAAAGATATTTCGTTTTTAATTTATTTTTAAAATAATATCTAGAAGTCCATCGTGTGTGTCAGTTGATTCGATTTCTTTTCACAATTTTTTTTTTTTGGAATTTCACGTAACATCGCAAGGTAGGCAGTTAGTTCTTCAATATCCACCCGGAATCTATCTACACACTCCATTTGCGGGCTTATAACGGGTTAATAAAAATAATCCATAAAGAGTGAAAAAATAAAAACCGGAATAACTTACCTTAGCAATACAATATTTCTATTAAAAAATATATAATATTAATATAATTATATAAATTGAAACAAGTCATCCAAGTGCATCAAGCTCGCAATGAAGTGATGTCAATAATTGGCACGAGAGATTCTAACTTTATAAAGTTCACTATAGGAACGCCAGTAAGTAAACAACTTATGTATAAATATTTCACACCTGAGTAATTTTGTTAGTTTATTAGAGCTCTGTACCTAAAAAAACAACACAATTTATATCAAATATCTAGCACTATAGTTCCTTAAAGAACAGTAAAAATTGGCTTCTAAGTCAATATGATAGTTCATGCATCATGTTTGCCGCATTTTGTATGAAAATCACGGCGTAATCAATTATTGTAGGGACCAATACCTCCGGTGGACAATAATAAAATTTGATAAGAACTTACAACATACGCAAAGAAAAAAGTATAAATGTATAGGTACTTAATAAAAAAAATTACAAACTTATGCTTGTAGTTTATTTCATACAAAATCATTGCAAACTTAAGTGTGTCAATTTTTATAAGTCACGTTCCTGTTGAGCCACTATCATGAAATAAGTACGGAACCGTATTAAAACCATCGGTGGGCAAAACCGGCTCGCACTTGACCGGTATTTTATTTATAAAATGTAAACCTGATACTAAAATATAAGAAATAAAATATAAAGACTAATTCTTAAACACATTGAAGCAACGATAAAAAAAACATTTGATGGAATAATTAATATAGTAAAAAAAAAATTCTCACCCAGGGATTAAAAGATCACTTTTTTATATTTACGTCCTCCCACAGTTTAAATTACCTCGACTTTATTCTTACATTTATATTGCCTCTACTTCCCACTAGATTCCTACTTACAAGAGACTATTTACTTATTTAGGCCAGTCTGGCACAGGGGCAAAAGCGTAAAACTATAAACGACTGGTTGTGGATTCGATCCCTACGCGAAGTATTGAAACATATATTTTTATTTCTTCGCTTTGATATCAAGACGAAGCGTGGCGTTGAGCTCCGCCACTCAATACACAATGTTTCCAGGATTCGGCCGAAAATGGCCAACGTAGTGCCTTAAGGTCTTAAGGTCTCTAGGTCTCCTCTACCTACCCTGCTGTGTGCAGGATACAGCGTGAAACTGAAAAAAAAACTTACGTGTTTAATTATTAATTCTTTATCTAAGGATTCAACGCTCATCGTTAAAACAGACAAGAAAACCTGTTAAATGTAGCAACAGTGACTACATTTGTCGCAATTAGAATGATTACTTGTATACAAAAGTCAACACGTACCCCCACGAGAGAGATCCAGCATTAATAAAGTGCACTTATGAAACACTAACAGCGAGCACGTCGTAAATAAGAGTGTATTACATAAATATAGCATACGTTGCATGCTTGAGATAATTTCTTAAGTGATTTACCTACTGAGTACGGAGAGGGCCTATACTGACGTTTTAAGTGGGATTTCTTTTTCTATTTATTTTGTGAAGTAAAACGATTATCTATATACAGGGTGGAAGAGGCAGCGCTTCTTTTATTGAAACTGCATATAGGGTAATATATTTCAAACCCACACCTAAGAAATTAATCAAGGTACCTCAACAGTTTGGACGTAGGAATTTTTTTTCATTTCACGATTTTTATCCATACCTGTATTTCGTGTGACGCACACATACGTGTGCGACGTTTCCGATTTGACAGGTAAGTGTGTGCGTCCCTATGTTATATTTTACAAATGGCGTTTTATTTTAAAACGATAATTTTATTCTTTATTTTGTTTGAAAAAATAACTTTTTCATTTTTGGGAATTATTTTTTTTCCGAATTATAATAGGCTTTTATAGAGTAGTTAAAACTGTGGTTTCATTTAAAGTGGTGCTGACAATTCCACCCTGTATATAAAAGGACTTGTCCTCACTGACTGAGGTAAGACGCACGCACAGCCGTAAGCGCTGTGCGTAGAAACGTTAAATTTGGACAAAAGTTTACTTTCGTAATCTGGACATCCACTAAGAAGGGATTTTAAAAAATTTTAACCCTAAAGGGGTGAAATAGGGGTTCAAAGTTTGTATGGAAAAAAAATTAAATCGTCACCGATTTTTATAAAATTTGAAATTTAGATTTTTAAAAGTATTTAATTGAACACGTGTTTCATCGTTTTCTAGAATTCTCTTCCTAAGGGTGCAAATAAGGGGTTGAAAGTTTGTATGGGAAAATTCTTAAATCGCCACCGATTTTTATAAAATTTGATATTTAGACTCTTAAAAATATTTAATTGAACATATGTTTCATGGTTTTCTAGAATTCACCCCCTAAGGGTAAGGCACCCCATAAGGGGTTGAAAGTTTGTGTGGAAAAATCTTTAAATCGCAACCGATTTTTATAAAATTTGAAATTTAGACTCTTAAAAATATTTCATCGAACACATGTTTCTTGGGTTATTAGAATTCACCCCTAAATACGCAGCGAAGCTGCGCGCGTTCGCTAGTTAGTTATAATTTGGATAAAATAATAAAAAAATATATATTTTTAAATTATCGTGTAAATTAACCATTGTAAAAGTAAGAAATGTTAGAAAATTTTAAGAGGGTATGTGATATAAAAAATTTGTTTAGGTGGATCTTCTTAGCCTTTGTGTTGGAGTGAATATTTAAATTTTAGAAATATTGTAAGATAAAATAATCCTATATCTTATAAAACAAAGTCGCTTTTTGTGTCTGTCCGAACTTTCTAACTCTTCTTCTAAACCACCCAACGGATTTTTATGCGGTTTTCACCATTAGGTCGAGTATTTCTCAGGGAAGGTTTATAGTTATTATATAGTTGGTATTGGTATATAGTTTATATAGTTTATTATTTGTACATTCTTATGTAAATTAACATAAATACGATAAATGTGTATAAAATCCTACCTGTTGAGACACTTTCGCGCATGCGCTGCTTTAATGGTAAGTACTACATGAAAATAATGTACTGGAGTATTGTTTGTCTTAATAAGATCTACAAAAAAGTCCGCGAGAGCATATTCGTATCTTTTAAGAATAACGTGTAGTGATCATATTTCTGTCTAAAAATTGTAATTTCAATATATTTTTTATTGTGAGGGATATTTTTCCATAATGGTATTAATCGCCACTCGCCATGCGTCCGGCGCGCCCGCCTGCCTTACACGCATCGGTGGTTCAGTGGTAGAATGCTCGCCTGCCACGCGGGCGGCCCGGGTTCGATTACCGGCCGATGCATTCTATTTAATTTTCCTCACAGGCAGCCACGTAGTGCTTGCTTTTCATCAGGGACAGAATACCCTCTTCAGCATTAACCACAAGATCGAAAAAAAAAAAAACCCGCCTGCCTCTATCGCAACGAAGATTTAGATGCGTTTGCACGTATTGGATAATTGGAGTTGAATGTTTTATTTCAGCGCGATATATTTGGTTTCATATTTTTTGTAGTAGATATTAGTAGGTAGGCTTTTGTTTATAATTTCTTCCGTTTAAAAATAGTCATTTAACTATCTCAAAATAGTCATTTAAATATATTTTAATAAGTACTTGAAAAGATTAGTAGCACAGATTTAAAATTTCGGTACCTACTAAAAAATCCTTGCTGTGTAAAACAATTGGAAAATCCTTATTGACACTACGAAAATGCGGGTTGCATTAGGGTTTAATTAATTTTCACATTATCTTAAGTACTTTGCAAACATACATTATATGAATAATCCAGTAGTAAAAGCGGGCGAAGCCGCAAGGGGGTCGCTAGTAATATTAATAAATGTAGTATATACGTACGAGAGAAAGGCATTTTTCAGGTATTGACCATTCAAAAAATTATCTATATCCAAATGTGCACATAATAATGCTAGAAAAATATATTTTTGCGTGTTTTCGATCGACTATTGAAATTTTAATACAAAAATTGCAAAAACATGCAAAAATATAAACATTATCTTATATATTCGTCATAAGCAAAAACATAGAAACACTTTTCTTTGTCAAGTAATGAACGTGTTTTAATAATTAAATATTAAATTAGCAAACACCTTTTTGAAGTCCATAAATTGGCTATTGAAAGCTCTCATATATAACATTGTAAGCCCGACACGCCAACCGAGATTATCCATTCGTATCGATTGCCTTGGAGAATACAAACTAAATAATTTATAATATTTGCTCCTTTGCAATATATGAAAATAAAAACATATAATACATTCAAAATTCAACACTGTATTTTGCTATATTGTGAAATATGAAATAATAGTAATATTTATTAAAATATCTGAAATAAAGACATAAAGAGGTTGGCGGGAAGCGGATGGGTCCGAAAAGCTGAGGATCGATGTGGTGGCGAGAATTGGGGAAGGCCTATGTCCAACAGTGGACAAAAGATGGCTGTTGATGATGATTATGATGATGGTGTTCTGAAATTAGTTAGTTCAGCCTGTTTCAGTTTCACCTGAAATCTTAACTTTATATGTATTACGTCTTTCATTAAGATTTGCTTAATGAAGCTTAACAAAATAAAATTGTTGTAAATTCGACATGTAAAACTTAAAAAGCTTGTAGAAAGGAAGAATTGCGTTAGTATCGGATTCATATTTTGTTTCAATATAAAATACAATAGTGGATAGCAATCATTAATTTTATAATTACAATTTACAATCATCTAAATTGTCGGATGAAGCTTTTAATCTATGATTGATATAATTATTTTCAGTAGGTTCAACAGTTTAGTTATCAACATGCGTCTACCAGCTATAAATACATACATACCTACTACATATTTATTACTAGCTATATTTTTATAAAATATTTTGAAGGATTTAGAGATATCCCCGCATGTAAGTAAAAACATAATTATCATGACAGACAGAACCTAGTGTTAAGACACTCCGTTCAGCACGGCCCGCCCAATTTTCGAGACATTATGTGTTGAGTGGCGGAACTCATCGCCGCGTTCTGGTTGCCAGAGCTAGGAAAATTAAAATATAAAACAATTTCATGTACATTTAAATGTATACTTCTATAAATATCAAATATACATAGAAGTACAAGTATATACTATATGTATATAAATATGAGCATGAGGCTCATGGTCAGTGACCTAAACTAAACCGCTTCTTGGAAAATTATATTAAAACACTCTAGTTTATATTTTTACGGCCATCAATTTATCTACTAACCTTAATCTATAGAAAATTATAGCGTGACTGGAAAACATTAATCATGAAATGAACTAATATTTTAATAGAATGGTTATAATATAGGTAGCTCTTATGGTAACAGTTTTAATTGCAATTTACAAAATATCGATGGATTATTATGAGTAATTTACTAAATAGTCATTTGTGTAATAATTAAATGTTTATAACTAATATTGAAATAACTAGTTATGTCACATCAGTTAAAATAAATATAAAATTGTTATATTAAAACTTCATTTTTACTTGTACTTCTTACCTGCACTCGTATCTTTACAAACATACACATCAAACCTAAGACATCTTTCTTTTTGCGTCAGGTATTACGTATAAAATTTCAAACCCCACAAAGTCCAAAGCCTCGCCCTCACCTATAGCATTGCCTTGAGGCTTGAAGTATACATAAGTTCTTTCGAACTAAGCTACATTTTTGCACCGCGCTTCTGTAAAATTATTTTTAAATATACCATTATAATAATTTTCTAAGTGTCTTTATAGGATAATTAATCGACAACACAATAAAATTCTACATATCAAATTAATATAACAAAAAACTTTACGAATATACCTAAAGATAATATAAGTATATTATTGAACTTTAATAAAATCCCTAAATATATAATAGTTAATAGGTTTAAGATATGTTAATACTCACTTCCTAGTCAAACCACGAGAGAAATATAATTTAGCTAAAAATGATTGTAGACTTCTTCAACGAGGTTCCTCCAGACCGACGCCGAGGGTATCTCGCGCCGCAAAATGAGCTAACTTTACTCATTAATACTCACGTTATTGCCATTAACATCGTCCTCGAAATGTGTATCCACTTAAAGTCTGTAAACGGCCACTTGCATAATGAAATCTTGCAACTTGTACGACCACAGGACATTTATTAAGATGTTTTAGTTAAATATACACATTTATGGTAGTAATAAAGACTTGCATCTTTTAACTGTTATGTTTACGTTAGTTTGTATAGTGAAATAAAATTAAAATTATGTTATTTGTTTCGAATGTCATAAATAGAAATCTGAACTGCAATAGCTGCTTTTTAGGGTTTCAGTTAGAGTTGTCATGGTCCCTTGGAGTACAGAAATAAGTAAGAAAAGAAAGAAAAGAAAAAAGTAAGAAAGAAAAAAAAAAGAGTATTGCAAAATATATGATGCATAGTTTTTGCAGCATTTTGTAAGAAATTTGCGACGTAATCAAAACCTATAGGATACTTCCCATGGACCTACAACTATGAAAATTTTTAAGAAGTGAGAACTTAAAATACAAATAATACTAAAATTAGGCAATACCACGCTTTTGTCATGTTATTAGATCAACTTTATTAAAATAAATAATTTCTTTGAGTCGGAATCGAATCCACAACCATCGTTTTGCAAAGTGATATTGCTATAGATAATTTTTATTTTATAAAAAGTATATTTTTTTAAAGAAAAACAGAGAGTAAACTATTTAAAGTTGCTTTTGTTTTAGAATGAACAAAGACAACCGTCCTTAACACCTCATTGTATTCAAATGCGCATTAAACTATAGGAAAACTAATTTATTTAGTTAAACACCACTTAAAACATACTTATTTAAAAATAATTAAATTTTACACACTTTAATGACACTTAAATCTTACGGTAATCATGACATTGACAGATAGTTGAAGAGCTTCATTAGTAGTTTTGAGATAAAAGAATGGTCTTATAAGAACAAAAGGTTTCTTGTTTAAGAAGCAGTGATGACTTCTGGCCATGTCAAAATGACTTGGGTAGTTGAAACTTTTCTGAAGCTAGGTGGCGTCTGTTATACGCTAAAAATGATTTAGTGTTTGATTTTGTTAAAACTGTTACCCAAGGCCCAGCGTTAAGTTCCGGCACTCAACACGCACTGCCCCGAAAAATTCGGCGAAAGTGGGGGAGGAAGTAAGTACCCTGCTGAGTACGGAATACAGCATGAAGCTGATTTTATTTAAATTTTAAGGAAAATACTATCATAAAGGCTCTGTAACAATATGATTTTTCGTCATACTTGTGATAATAACCTTATAATCCAGCGCTGCAGTTTAAACTGGGATTTAAATTTGCGGTTCTTAAAAGCGTTTCGGTAGCCATTCTCAGTCTATTCAAACTTCGCTGTGTGCCATATCTATCTGCAAATTTTCGTAGCAGTTACTTGTGATATATAACAGTTTAGATAAGGATTAGACGTTAGGGAAAATATTTATTTTCATATCAATGTTTTTTTTTTGTAATATAAATAACTTAATTTTATCATGATATTTTTTTTTTCATATTATTATTCCATTATATACCTACTACATAGTAAATGAAATAAATGTATGTTAAAAAGAAACGATTTCAAGAATAATATAATAAGAAAAAGGTAAAAATAAAAAAAATTGTCTCTTCATAAAAATTTAATAGTTTAACCATCCTTTGAATATAAAATTCTGTTAAATGCGAGTCGGATTCGCATATCGAGGATTCCGTACTAATTTCAGAATTGCATGTTAAAGAGAAGTTATAAAAGTTCACAAACTTAAGCTTGCGGACGCCTGCACTTATTTTGCATACAACGAAACACAATTATAAGTCTGTAATGATTTTTTTCTATGAAATATGCATGAAATTTGACATTTTGTTTCAAGTTCTCACTTTTTGCGAAATTTCATAATCGTAGGTCCAAGGGCAGTGTCCTCTAGGTCCTGCTTACGGGGTGAATTTTATACAAATTGCAGTAAAAACGGTATGATTTTTACTTGCTTGCTTTGAAGTCATCGCATCTAAAGATATGAGCATTTATAATATCTCCTAGAAGGGTTCCGTTTATGCAATATAATTATGCCAATGAAGAATTATCCTACAAACAATGTTTGGGTCATAAAACTTTATTTCATTAGTTATTCAGTTAATGGAATATAATATTGTATTTTATTTTATTTACATAATAAAAGATATTTCAAATATCTGTAAACAAACGGTTACAAGATATTTCATTGTTGTAGCAGTGGTTATTATTTATTTTTTGCCAGTGTATGGCACTGGATTGTACGAACTAAATCTGCCTGAAAATTTTACTGCAGTGTAGACTGGCGCTTTGGTAGCTTAGTTTCAGAGTATTCATTGACTTTTTACAACCACTTCAGTGACAAAAACTATAAAACCTTTTTAATTTTTAATATTGTAAAAGTTTCTTATTTGAAAAGTTTCTTATTAGTCTAGTTTTCGTAAATCAGTTCTAATATGTCATAAATTAATACTTACTTTATAAATTTATGGACTATGGAAATTTATCTGTAGGTAAATAGTACCTAACGTAAAATTTTAGTAACTTCCGTTCCTATTTATAGTTTGTTTATTTTTTCAGCCTCATGCTGTATCCTACATGAATATACTTATCCTACAATCTCAACGCCACTCTTTGCCTCGTTACTAAAGAAATTAAAATATGAAATATTTGATTTCCTCGAGTGGGAATTGAATTCACAACCTATCGCATTTACAGTTAGACGTTTGTGCCCCTGAGCCACGACTGTCATAAAAAGAAACTGTTTAAATGTACCTACACATTAAAAAAGAGATTTTTAATATCGTTAATATTATTTTACATTAGGTGTGTTATAAAAGAATTTTCAATTTCGAGCACCTATCGATATTTTAAAATTCTCGTCTGAAATCCAGTCTGCTTTAGTCCATATGTCTCATGAATTATTCAAGCACAGCGGCGGCTTGTTCCGCCCGCCGACATACATATATGTGTTATGTCGGTTACACTCACCAGGGACAACAAGAACTGTCTATCTATATTTATTTCATAATCTAATTTACTAAATAGATTTGGAATATATAGTATAAGCTACTAAAAATAAGCTTCACGCTATATCTCGCACACAGCAGGCAGAACCTGATGTTAAGACACTCCATTCGCCACTTTCCTCTATGTGACCTTAGTATCTCGAGTAGGCTCTATGTGACCTTAGCTATAATAATGTATTAATCATATTTTATAATAATAATTTTGCAAGATTTAATAAAAATAATCTCGAAAATAATTTCAAAACATTTGAAATACTGATTCAAAGAATGAAACTGCCAAATATTCCTCTGGTATATTCGCTATAGGCACCTTTGATTAGTCTTATTGAGTGCTATAAAAGAAAACGTTGGATTTAATTTGTTCATTTGAAACAACTGAGGCACGAACTACGGTGACAGGAACCGAGCACTCTTAGGGAATTCATTTGCCAGGAATATTTCAATGAATAGAATTGAATCGAGGTAGGCGACAAAATGCGGGCGATCAATCAGTCGCTTTGATGTTAGCTTCCTTCTTATCACACTATTTGGAAGGGTTTTGATTATTGAAGTGTAACCAGAAGCGATAATATAAAATTGAATTAATTAAAAAGGCTGAATATTAAATTATAGATTTGTCTAATTTAGCCTCTTTGATTGTATGAAAAAATTGGTCAAATGAGAGTCGGAGTTACATGTCGAGGGTTCCGTACCAATTTCAGCATTGTATCTCAACGGAAAGTATATTTTTTAAAAGTTGACAATTTTAAGTTTCATAACTGTAGGTCCATGGGAAGTACTTTCGTTTTTACCTTTTGAGGTACGGAACCCTAAAATAGAGTAAAACACATCCAAAACTATTTTACAAATTAAAGACAAATTAAAATAGATTCTCTCAATTTTAACTTTACACTTTAGACATAAATTAGGCCCACTTAAAAGCACACTTAAAAGCTTTTTATTCATTAAATACGCAACCAATTGATTACCAAGAATTATAATATTTATTTTATTTGTTATAAACTCATATTTGAAGTATAAATTTAACAATTTAACTGAAAAACTAATAGTTAATATTTCATAGAAACTTTTGAATACCGTTCGTAACACGATAAACGTATTTGCTAGTTAGCACGAGGCCCCGACCGGTCTTTATAAATGAAAACTTTGCCAGGGATCGTTAAAAACCTACTCATACATTGGGTTAAGCGTGAAGTGATTTTTTTTTAAATTGTATTATGCAAGAAGATTATTTTTAAATTATATTTTTATATTCTGCAATTTTATTTTATCGTCAAGTATATGTTATTAAAATGTATTTGTTATATACATGTCAGGAGTTTGATAATGATATCGATTAATAATTGTGGGAGTTCAAAAATAGATTTAAAGAAGTCAAGGTAAAATATTAAATAGGTTAATTTAGGAGTAATTTTACTCACACAGATTAACAAGAATAAACGATAATTCTTGAGTCGTGAATCATTTTTAAGACAAAGACCTTAAGAGACCGTAAACTGAGAACGCAGAACGATAATTGTCATCAAGTTCCCTCTATATAAGTATATTCTATGAAAATAGAAAATAACATTATTTATTGATAACAAACAATATGTTTAGTAATTCACGGTATTAATATTCTACATAATTTGTCGAACCTGGTCATCGGAATTCTGTTTATTAAACAATAGTTAGGTACTACAATCAATTGTACTATAATTAATATAACGATTTGCTAAATTCACCATATTATAATATCATTCTAAACGATGCAACTCCAATATTATCATAGGTAATAGAATACAGTATACTAAATAGCTGTAAATTATAAAACCATTTTGCTCAATTAAACTTACATAATTACATGTTATACATATTGTTTTACCTAATTGTATATATTGGTGTTCATAGGAAATTTATTTTTTATGGTTTTTAGGGTTCCGTACCTCAAAAAGTAATAATGAAACCCTTGTAGAAAGACTGTCGTCCGTCCGTCTGTCAAGATCTCGAGATCGCGCGGAGGTATCATACTGAATTTAATATGAAAAATTAAAAAATCAAGCTTAAAGTCTACACAATCAAAAAATACGAGCATGTATGTAACCCTCTTACAGCTGGGTAGACAGGGGGAAAATAGTGTTAATACACTCCGCTCCGTCCTTTGAGCCCAATTTTCAAGATATCGCGCGTTGAGTCATCCCTTTAAGTGGTAATCAGTCAGTACACTGTGCTGTTGCGCTACCATGGCATTTAAAATATATTGTAATAAATAATAATAACAACAACCAATCTTGGTAGTATTTCTGCAAGTAATTTTACACTAGTAAAACTTGCACTTGCAAAAAGCCGTTACAGCGACACCGATGTATGTGTTAATGAATAAAGTAAAACTCATTTCATGGTTACAGATTGTTGCCGACAAAACAGACCCACTCCGCGAGCCACAATCGCCTCGCAAAACTACTACTTTAACGTGACTTAACTTAAAGCGAGAATATAATCAAATAAATGTTTCAGTTTTGTAAAAAATATTAATATTAATAAATATATTTTTTCTAATAACTTTTTTTTGGTCGAGTATAGGGTAGGTAGAGGGAGCCAAGTGTTAAGACATTCCGATTCATACTTTACACCGAATGAAGACATTGAATGTAGAGTGGCGAAACTCAACGCCACACTTTGCCTGGATACCAGAGCGAAGAACGGTTCTTCATGAGATGAGGATATCCTCAAAATCCAATAAAGCTCAGACCCAGGCCCAGATCCAACGGGAAAAAAACTACTCAAATCAGTGTAATAGTGAGTGTACAAACAGACATTCAAAGAGATAAAACTTTAAAAAAATATATTTAAAAAAAATCATAGATTCATATTGTATTACTTATTTGAAGTTCTCCCTAAATTTTGTAATAATTCTTAAATTTGTTATAATTCTTACCTAATTTTCCATCCTGGTGATATAAATTTAATCCATGGCAGTAGTTTTAACTTAAATAAATGTCTATATAAAGAAAATAAATCGGGCAGAGCTAGAACATGAAATGGGAGGAAGATTGTGATTACTTTCTTTTTTTATGTCGGTAAAAATACAAATTGTTTTACAATAACAACATTCGTAACAAACTCACATCCATATAAAAAGAGAATGAAATCGATTCACAAACCACAGAGCAATCAACAGATCGGTTTCAATAGAATTCGACGTTTATATAACTTTGGAACTACCGAAAGCAAATAGTATGTAAACATTGTTATGAGGGATTTTTAATTTTTCCACAATACAAATTGTTTTTTTTTTTTTTTCTTTATTGCTTTTTTTGTTTTTTTTTTCCCGCTACACGCTATGCTATTCTATATACCGCGTATAACAGAATAGGCAGAAGAAACCTAGTGTTAAAACACTCCCTTCTAATAATTCATTTCTCCGAGTTTGAGTCAAATCCACAAGGAGGTCTGAGCGCATTTTCAAATCATCATCAGGAATCCATTGAAATACACACAAAATGTCATTATAATCGGTCCAGCCATCTAGAATGACAAACACGTGTACTGGAATATCTAAAAAGGGAAATATTATTATCCTGTTTATACAAAAATTACATATGTACGTTGAAGTTTTATTCACATCCTAGTATATGATACATAACGACATGCGCCATCACGCCTCCTGTAGGTGGATTTTCCTAATCGAAGCGGCTCGTGTTCGATGACGAATTGAAAAGGATTATCCGAAAACGTATTCCAGCATAAATAGACAAAGACTGAAAGGGGCCCTTTAACGGGTGTCATAACAAATAAAACCCCACTTAATACTCAAATTCTTCGTGGAAATTTATGCCACGTAGAACAGCTTTAATGCCGGGGCCGTGACAGTGCTTACATATCAACTTTTGCGCACTCGTGTGGAGCTCAACTCGAACAACGAACTATGATAGGGCTATGGCCGTATTGACAGTAAACGACTGAAAAATATAATTATATAAGAACGAATGCTACTGGAGATCAGTCGTAACGAAGGGTGCCTGTACACGGAAGCTTGTGACTGTAAACACGACTGGTTGTGAGTTCGATTTCCACTCGAAGATATTAAATACTTAATATTTTCATTTTCGCTCATTTCTATACATTCTTCGCTCTAGTGTTGAGGGAAACACGGCGTTATTCCCCCACTCAACACACGCAATGCCTCCTCAATTTAGCAGAAAGTGGGGAGCACAGTTCTAGGCCCCCTGTGCCTACCCTGCTACGTATAAAACACTGTGTAAAGCTGAAAAAAAACCAAATGAATGCCATTGGACTATACGTTTAACTTGCTTTTGAATTGTTGCCTAACACAGTTAGCGTTCATAAAGAAGCGGGCTAGTATATATTTTTTTCAAGTTCACTGTAGATATCTGTGAATGTATATCTATTCCACAGATGCTAAATAAAAATTTAAGGAGGTTTATTAATATTGCTATATAAACAGACATTGTAAAAGTAAGCCTGTTGACCTAGATGCTATATCCAGTGCTCAGTAATGAGGTCGTCTTATAAGACTACTGAAAAAATATGGAATATCAAGCTGAAATATTTTTAAAGCAACTTAGCAGAGAAAATATTGAGCACTGTCTTCATATTGCCCGTCATTCTTAAAGTCGGTTAAGTTAGTGTTATTAGTTAATTGAACTGCAACATTTCTTGTATTTTAGAACATAATACTACTTTTCTCAATTTTACCCGTTGCTATATTTTATATTATTATTTTTTTATCCTTGTAGAATACAAGGGATTTTAGTATACCATAAATTAAGAATGATAAACAGAAATTATGTTTTAAAAATGTAACATTCTCCAATAGCCTCTCATATTATAATATGTCTTCACGAAGGAAATGATGACCACGCTAGACGCGCATACCCCTAGATATAACGGAAAACTTTTGCACTCCGTTCTGTTAACTCCACAAGAAATATGACCAGGAAGTGTGCATAAATTTATTCAACAAGTACTATTAAGTACTCTTTACCTCAGTATTTATTTAACATAATATCACACCTTAACTAATGAACATACGGAACTAAAATGGAATTTGGATTCAATACTAAAGCATTAATTTTATAAAGAAGAGTGCCTTTTTTTGTGTACTTTTTGTAACTTTTTTGTACGTACTAACTTAAGTCAAGCCAAATTTACTCTCAATTAGTTCAGTTTTATTTAACTTTTCAATACAAAATATAGCTCAAAGAAAAAAAGCTTAAAAGCTTCAGTATCACGCAATACCTCCAGAATTCGGCAGAACGTGGGGAACGGAGTATCTTAACACTAGGTTCCCTCTGTCTGCTGTGTTCGGGATACAGCGTGAAGCTTCAGTATCTTTCGATGAAGCACAGAATATATATATATATTTCCAAATTTACACATTTAAATTAACTTCTGCCGTGCTATGTTGTCTAAATACATAAACAGATAAATTTAGATTTTGTACAGAAATAAAAATATAATATATATTTTCGGCGGATCCACTTAAAAGTAATTTCACTTCTAAAGTCACTTTCAAATAACGTAAAAATAAATCCCAAACAGGGTATGGTATACTGTAATACTGAAATATCTATCAGGTGATAATGAATAGCTAGCGTTTCTGTGACCTAGATTTGTGTCTAAAAGCGTAGGTGAAACGTTTGCTTGGATTTACTGCTTGCAAGTTGCACGAGTGTAGCGTCAAACTAAAACTGTGATAGCGTAGATGCAGTATAAACCTCCGCTTTTATTTTTGTCAGTCCGTGGTGCGACTGTTGTGCTTATTTTATGGTTATCTATTTTATTTTGTTTTAAACGGCGTTGAGTTCTGCCGCTGTAAACTGCCTCGAAAAAATCGGCAGAAATTGGGGAACGTAGTGTCATAACACTAAATTCTCTCTGCCTACTCTGCTGTGTGCGGGATATAGCGTGGAGTTGATCTATTTTATTCTTTTAAGGAAGGTACCATAAAATTTTTGCTTTTTATATTTTTTTATCTTATTTAATCAATCTCACTGCCACATTTCCCTGTGTGTGTGTATTTTAAAGTTTGTTCAAAATTTTATATTTCATAAGCAATACAGATTTTCAATCATTTCTGAAACTGACGTCATCTGTGCATAAATCGAACCGACAAGTAGCACTTAGTTGGCGTTCCAACTCGTTGCGTCATTGCCGCTGTCAGTAAGAATTTTAAAGCCAAGTCAGAATTTGAGTGAGTACAAGGAATTATTAATTTTTTTTTAAGTGAAGGAGAGAGAGATAAATATAGAAACCATAAGGTTTTTTTTACAAACTCTTTATTAATTTCAACAGATCAAAAAAAAAGATATATTTTTTTAAGGACTCTTTGCTCTCCATTTTCCGAGGACTTTCATATTAATGCTTTTTTAAAATTATATTTTATTAATAAATTATAAAATTATTAAAGCAATATGTACATTTCACATGTCCGTTCCAGTTGCCTTTCATAAGACATTTCCGCCGGCATTTTATATACACATATATAAATTTAGCGGAAGAAAACCACACAAAGGTAAACCACAAGACAAGTATAGTAATATTTCACATTTGTTCGAAAAATTGCTATACTAACAGAATCCGATTCGTCATAAAAGTATAATAATAGTGGGTCGGGGGTGCCGCAACAACAGCGATGACCTACACAGCGCGCGCCGCCGCGGCAGTCTTCTGTCGAGCTTTCTAATGACCTCAGGCGTTCTACGTTGCGCGATAAACCATTCTATACTTTGTATTAGATAAGAACTTATTGCGATTGAAAATTCTTGTTGCTTGTGACGTGTGGTGGACCCTTACGATTCAAGGACAGGCGCACTTCGGTCCTTTGGCAGTTGCGTCACAAAAATGAACCCTAACAACTGAAAAATAACTTTGTTTTTAATTGGCAGTGCATTGGCGTGAATTGCAGTGGTTTTTTTTTTTGGGTGAGCTTATTTATTTATGTATATTTTTTGTTTGTATGAATTTATTAATAATAGAACGTGAAATATTTTATTAATTAATAGACTAAATATCTGTATACAGAAATTACTTTATGAAAATTAATATTTGGAATTTGTTTCTATTTTTTTTTTGATTCATATGAATGTTGGTATAGTTTTATATAGAGAATATTTGTTGTGTTATATTACGTTTCTATTTTATTTTTAACTTCCATCCCAATAATAAATTATTTATTGTAGTATATTGTTAAATAGAGTTTATTTGTTATCATTTTTATTTATTGTTACTTTTAATTTATTGCTATTTTTATTTATTGTTATAGATTTAATTATTATTAAGTCAAATTATTAAATTGAGCAAACATAGATAATTAATACGAATAATAAACCATGTGAAGCAAAATATGTATTACAAAACTAATTCAGTGCTTTTGTTTCAGATTCTAACAATGAACACGACCATGTGATGAAATAAATTACAATAATAATGTAATTATGAAAAGGATTTTTTATTGGGAAACAAAGAAGAACGAAAATGGCGTTTTCCAATTATTTTCCCTGCTACTATTTTTACCCCCAATTTACCGAGCTCAAAATACCCTGGAGTGCTCCGAGTTGATACAGAATAATAAATGCTCATGTTATTCATTTGAAGATGGTAAGATATTTTTTGTTTGTTTAACAGATTTTTTGTTTGTTTAGTAGCACATTTAAATTAATAGAAGCACATTTATGTTACAGCGATATATCTTGACTGTCAAGATACAACAATAAGAAATGTTAAAAATGCACTAAAAAGTATAACTAAAGTGCATTCGTTTTCTGTTTACGATCTCGACGACAGCGAAGATGCTCTGGGACCACATTTTATACCACAAGGCGCTTGCATTAAGCATATACACATTTCACGAACTAACATAAAAAGTATCGATGATGAAACATTTATGCCACTAAGAAAGTGCCTTGAAACGTTAAGTATTTTATCGAGCAAGATTAAGTTTATACCACAAAAAGCACTTGCGGGCATGCTAAAGCTAATGACCCTAGAGCTAATTTCAAACTATATTGAAGAAATTCCCAGCTATAGCTTTTATGGACTTCCATTAACAAAATTAAATCTAAAAGGAAATATTATTCGGCGTGTATCCGATACAGCATTTACAAGTCTAGAATCGAGTCTATCAGAAATAGATCTAAGTGAAAATAATCTTACTTCATTTCCTATAGTGTCTATAGCAAACCTTAAGCATCTTAAAACGTTGAAATTAGCCTGGAATGAAATTTTTTCATTTGCTAATGTGGAAAATTCTTATCTTTTATCCTTAGAATACTTTGATTTAAGCTCCAATAATTTTGAATTTATTTCAGAAGACTGCCTTAAATTTAGTCCGTCCCTAAAATTTTTGTCATTTCATTTTAATTTTATTACTAATATTCATCTGCGGGCATTTTATTCGTTAGTGAATTTAAAATCGTTAGATTTGAGCCATAATAAAATAAAAATATTACACACAAATCTTTTTCAAAATAATAAAAATTTAGAATCCGTAGATTTAAGTCATAACCATTTGCACCATATCCATGGTCTTCTTTGCAATATGTCATCTCTGACTAAAGTATTTTTAAGTGATAATAATATTCTTGAAGTGCCAATAGATTCTTTTTCCAATTCTAGCAAAATTAGCGTGATACATTTAGATAAAAATTGCATTAATAATATAAACAGTGAGAGCTTTAGTGATTTAGAAAATTTAGAAGAGCTGCAATTAGATTTTAACTATTTGAATCAAGTGCCACATAGTATTTTGACGAATAACAAGAATTTAGTGAAGTTAAGATTAGACAATAATAATTTTAGTGAATTAAATAATGATACACTTATTACATTAGCAAATCTTAAAGAGCTGAAACTAAATAATAATTTGCTCCAAAGCATATCTAAAACTGTTTTCATTAAATGTATTCATTTAGAAGATATATATTTGAATCACAATAAAATTAATTTTATAGAACCAGGAACATTTGCAAATATGTTACGATTAAAATATATTGCATTACACAATAACGAGTTGGTCGACATTAATAATGTATTACCTAAATTAAATTCAAAGCTACTCTTGCTGTTTTTGGATTTTAATCGTATAACAACAATAAATGAAAAGGCATTAGGCCCACAAAAAAGATTGCACCAATTAAGCTTAAAAAATAACCAGTTGAAATTTATTTCAAAAAATACATTTAATAATCTAACTTATCTAAATCGTTTGGAGCTGAGTCATAATGAAATATTGATCATCAACGATTTTTCTTTTCAGCGCTTAAGCTCAGCACGATTCTTGAATTTACAAAATAACAAAATTAAAAATATAACAAGTTATACATTCCTTGGTTTAAGTGAATTGGAAGACTTAGATCTGTCATACAATAAAATTGTGTTCATTTTTGATATGGCTTTTGATTCTTTAAAGAAATTAAGAAGTATTAATCTTTCTTTTAATCCTCTGAAAATTCTAAATAGAAATCTTTTACAACAAGGCTTACCATTAAGTTCTTTATTATTGGATAACTGTGAAATAGAAAACATCGAGAATGGCACTTTTGTAGGCTTAAATAATCTTAAATATCTTTCTCTTAAAAATAACTCTTTGAAATCTAGTGATTTGCTATGTCTCGATATACCAGGTTTAAAGTTTTTATCATTGTCATATAATATTTTAGATCATTTACCTGTAGAATCATTTTATAATCTCCCACTTTTAGAAATTCTTTTCCTTGAACATTGTAATATAGAAAGAATCATAGAAGGCAGCTTTGTTAATAACAAAAATCTTCATAAATTGAACATTGCACAGAATATTTTAAGCGGTGTTACGGACAATTTACTCAGCGCACATAATTCTATATTAGAGTTTAATATTAGCAATAACTTTTTAGATTATGTGCCATATAATGTATTTGAGAATTTACATTCAGTAAAATCGGTAGACTTTGCTGATAATCTTATTCCGAAGATTGAGATAAGTGGTTTCGAAAAATTTATGAAATTAAAATCGTTAATATTTCGCAAAAACGAAATACAATCGATTTCATGTAGTAAAAAGATAATATTAAATGAGTTATTATTGTTTGATATAAGCTATAACCGACTAGACAATTTACCTACTTTCATTTTTGAAACCTTTCCGAACATTCAGAATATTAATATTTCACATAATAACATCATATATTTTGATTTTTTCATGTCTCATAGAAAAGTAGGACTTTCACTAATAAATATCGATCTCAGTAAAAATCCTGCTATCAACTGGAGTGGAAATGATAAATTATATAACAATACACTGACGACCAGCTTTTATGAATTACACATATGTTCTACAAATTTAACTAACATAGAAGATATTACTTTCGATCTTTTTACAAATTTACAGCATCTTTACTTAAAATTTAATAAAATTCGAAGGTTTTCAATAAGTCCTTTTTCTAAATTAACTTTTCTAGAAAACTTGGACTTGAGTTCTAATAGAATTACTCATCTCAAAACAAGCAACTTTCGTGGTCTCGTTAAATTAAATGCTTTGTGTCTATCTAATAACAATATAGAATCAATGGAATCTTTTGATGAAGACTTAAGTAACTTAAAACTTTTGGATCTCTCTCACAACAAATTGCAAAATATTATAAATGAACATTTGATACACTTGAAAGAGCTCGCAGTTTTAAATTTATCTTTTAATAATATTAAATATCTCTCAGCTACTGCATTCAATAGCTTGAATAAAATAACCCAAATTGATTTAGAACACAACAAGCTTCAAACTATACCTCTAGAGCTACTTACATCTATTGAAAGTCATGTACAGAACATATCGATTAAAGGTATATACAATATAAGATTTTATTAAAATTTTTATGTTATTTAGCATCAACTTAATAAATATTTTTAATTACAGATAATGTTATAGTTTGTCGTTGCCAAAAAAATAATACGTGGACGTGGATTCAAGATCATCCAAAAATTATAAAACCGTACACGGTTATTTGCTTTAATGACGATTATCCTAAAGAAAAATGCGACTTTCCACTAATAGTCCATTTATCTGTTGACAAACATAATGACAATTCTGTTTTAGTATCGTGGCTAATAAGAAACCGCACCGCGGTAAAAGCTTTAAGAATATTATACTACAGTGAAAATATAGAATCTGATGTAAGTATTCATGTCAATATTTTGCATTTGGTTTTTATTATAGTTTTAGTTTTTTGAAAGTAATCGTTGAGCACCATTTATTTTAAGTATATCGTCAACAAATCGTGTTTTTGTCTTTCAGTATAACAAAAACTAAAAATCTAATATTTAGTCCATACATGCTTATGCATGCTTTATGCGCAGTATGGACTAAATATAAATATATTATTATTATATTTACTTGCAACAAGCAAAGCTAGTAAGCTTTGCTTGTCGTCGACGTCGATTTTAGTAATAATAACTTAATTTCCTCCACATATCCTACAGGGATTTTGAGATTACGTCAAATATGCTTTTTCGTGAAGCTAAAAAGAAGATTCATGTTATTTTCGTCTTTTGTTTATAATATTTTTTAAATAATTTCTTTCAGGTCAAGTTGAAAGATGTCGATATACGTTCGATGTCAACGATTATAACCAACCTCCAATTAAACATGAACTATATAGTATGCGTGCTAACTATGTACGATAACCCCGTATTAAATTTTGAAGAAGATAGATTAGGGGAATATAATGAAACAAATTTGGAGTCAAATATGACATTAAGGATGAGTCGCAGTTTTGCAGCCTCCCTGATTACGCATTCTCCAGCCAGTGAATGTATTTCCTTTGATACTATGAAAAAATCATCGACAGTAAAAATGAAAACAAATAAAGGTTTCAAAATCTCTTCATTTTTAAATAGACGCACAGGGTTGATAGTTGGATGTTGTTTAGGGTTTATAGTATTTTTTGTCATGGTTACAGTTTTATTGTATACTAAAGTCAAAGAAAGAAAACGTATAGCCAAATCGGATCCGGCATGGGCGGAAATGAACGACTACCATTCTTTACAGAGTAAAGAAGATGTCTTACAGAATTCAACAACCGCGTCCACAGATAATATATTGTTAGGAATGACGAAAAATCGTACTATATCTTTTGATAAAGTGAAATAAATAAAATTAATATGATACAAAATTGTCAAATTTATTATGTTTTCATAATTATTGTATTGGATTTAACTAATGTGACAAAACCTGCATATTTGATTATTATTTTAGATTCCTAGTTTCGTTAGAGATAGATTACAATAGACAAAATATTTCTAGAAATAGAATGTAGATATTAAACATAGATGAGTAAACGGCTATAATGTAGATATTAGAATTAATAATACAGTAGTTAGTAGATGATATAATATTTATTAAAATGTTGCCATAAATATTGAGTTGTTTTATTTTTTCTGTATTTGCTAGTTCAAAAGAAACAAACATACGTCCTAATAAATTATAACCCAAAGTAGTTTACTAATGATAATAAATTAATAAATAATTTATCGCTAGACATTAAATAAATAATTAATTATAGCTAGATATATAATAACAGTAATTAGTCTAAAATATCAAGCTGTGTTGGGTTGAATAAAACATTATATGGATGACGGCATGTAGGTGTTCAAGCAGACACTTATCCTAATTGACACTTAAAGGCTTACACCCAGGGAATGAGCTAATGTACGCATTTAGTATTGACGTCTTGGATTATGAACATGACACTAAGCCGGTAATGGAAGTATCTCGTAAGGAAATGGTTGTTCGATGTATTGCATCGCTAGTTATATTATTTGTCTGTTGAATATTAGATAATATAGACGTAGGATCAATAGTAATTAATTATCTGTGATGATGTTGTGATAGGAGGATTAGTTAAGCTGTTGTTCGATTTTCTTTATATGTATTTCATTTATTTCTTGACATTATGTTTTCTTTCGCGTTGAGGAAATGTTAAAAAAAAATAAAAAGCGACTTCAAAACTATACTTGCACAAACTTAAACAAAATGTGAAATAAAATTTTAATGAAATGGAAATAAAAATAACAATTTAAAATGTCATCACATATATTTTAAATTATTATTTTTATTTCAAAGTTGGGTAGGCAGGGAGAACTATGCGCCCTAATCGTCCATGTTAAGACACTCCGTTTTTCACTTTCCGCCAAATGTTTCGAGGCTTTGCGTGAAGAAATGAAATTATTAATAAAGAACTATTCATTCTTTCCAGCGGGAATCGAACCCACAACCGTCGCGTTACAGTCACATCCTTTAGCCCCTGCGCTACGACCGCCTCAATAATATTTTAATATATTCCAAAAACTCGAAATTGGAAAATAATAAATGAAGAAATCACCGGTCACACAAAAAATATAGTTGTCGAATATAAAAAAACTAGAATATCTCACATGCCACATTTTAAAACGTCTAAGCTTGAAAGAATTTTTAGTAACCAGCCCGCTTTAGTGGCATGAAAAAGTGATCCTCGACCTATTTCAAAAACCTTAGCACCTTCACTTATATATTCTTTAATGTCCAACCGAGAAGGTCATTTTTATTTCAATTAATTCCAAAAATATCTTTATATACATTTTACCTTTGTCGGTGAGAAAGTAATTTTAGGCTTTATACTTACGTACGTATATAAAAATTCGATGATTTTTTTTTTAATTGTACATATATTTCTTGGGTGAGTATTAAACCCACTCACCATCGCGTGTACATAAGACCTGCCGCTACGACGCTACGACGACCCCATGACGAATATAAATGATCTAGAAATTATTAATATAGACATTTTTCTTACACCAATATTCTTCTACTATATACTTACTAAATGATAATTCTAATTTCTATTTAAATATATATTTTTCATTTTATATAAAATAAATAATTATTTCATTTCACATGAAAAAACATAAATAAATAAAGGTCTAGTAAAACACGAAGCAACGAGACGTTTGCTTTTAACACCTGTCGACTTGGTACCGCATTGCCGCAGACTTCTAACCGTGTTGTGACATCTGTATTGAAAACACTGTAACTAAAAAAAAAAAAATACAAGATAACTATAAATATTCGTATTATAAGAGCATTCGAAGCCATCAAGACTGTAAAAGAGACGGTTGTGGGTTCGATTTCCACTGGGGGAATTAGTTATTGCTTATTAACATTTTCATTTCCTCGCTCTCGTAACAAAGCTAAACGCGGCGTTTAGTTCCACCATTTAACACGCAATGCCTCATCTGACGAAAAGTGGGTGACGGAATGTCTTAACACGAGCCATCCCTCTGCCTACCAGTCTATAAACGTGATACAGCGCCCAAAAAATATAACGGCAACCTAAGAATATATTTATAGAAATATTGATCTATTCTAAGTATTTCATAACAAAGTAATTGGAATATAAGCAGTAATCTTTTGATCATAGTCAGCAAAAGCTTTGAGTTGTGAGGGTCGAACGGGTTCCACAAATAAATTATACTTTCAAAATAATTTACTGTGAGCCAAATTGTGTATGGGTCGGGTCCGAACAGCCATCACCGTTTCCGTACAGTAAATTGTATTACATAATGAGCCCACAGTTTCCTTATACCGATTTAGCACGTAATGAGACGGAAATCAAATTGCATGAGGAACTTTGTAAATGTTGTTTTAAATATCTGATTCACGTTGTATATGTGCGGGACATACCAGAATAGGCAGAGGACGGCAGCTAGTGTTAAGACACTCCGTTCTCCATTTTCCATTGCATTACGTATCGAGTGATGGAGCGCAGCGCTCAGAGCTCATTTATCGACACTAGAGCATAGAAATCAAAATATTAAATATTTCATTTCCTCGGGAATCGAACCCTCTATCTGTAGCGCTTTGAGCCCCTGCGCCACGATTTACTCTAATTTCATGATTGTTTCAAAGTCTACGTATTTTAATACGATTGTTTAAAATTATATGCATAACTAATATTATATTATGATTATCAGATTAGGACATGACTCTACTCTAAACGTAGGAAAGAGAACCCAATTTAACAACTTCAACATACAGTGGATAAGCGACGTGATATCGAAGCCTATCTCTATCTCGGCGCTTTCTGCTAATAGATTCATTTGTATTCAGGTTGCTAGTGGGCACTGTAACGAACATCGAGGGAGCTGACGTTCAGTATACAATTACCAGTGTTAATATTTACCTACAGACGCCGACGCCTAATTGCTACGACTGCAACACACGGCTTGGTTGCCTACAACCTAAGATAGCAACCTAGGCAACCAATGTACAGGTTGTAGAGTCACTCGAAGACAAGACGCACAAAATTAGGTTTTCTTGTTAAGTGTGACACAAGGGGAATCGAGTAAATGCTTACAAGGCAAGAATAAAACACGGCTGAGTGAATTAAATGTTACATGTGAGATATCATTGTTATTAGCGTTATATGTAACAAGAGAGTGTTTTGTGGGTTGCTTTAATCTTTCTCTATGAAACAATCTTATGCTAAGTATTAATATTTAAAAGTTTATAAAATTACTAAAAGTTATAATATATAACGTTTACGAGTAACATTAATTGAAAATAGCAAATAAATGATTTTCTAGAAACAAATGTTCAAAAAGTCTATTTATAAAACAGGAAAATCGCTTGTTTAAATCCCAGGCTTTTATAAATTATTGCTGCATTGTGTTCAGATACAATACTTTACATAGCTGAACGCTTTGCGAAGGACATGGCCCACAAAAATTTGGGCTGAAGCCAAACTTCAGCATTTAAAGTTTACCCGGTAGTAGCAAATGGAAAATAACATGATTTCTATATAATATTCCAATCTGCGAAATATGAATTTTCTATTATGCAGTGGAATAATTTTTAAAATTATATTTTAATACAGGCAGTCTTGTATATCATTTACTCAGTTGTTACAATGTTTTTGAGTAACATTTTTTTTTAGCTTCACGCTCTATCCCGCATGTAGCAGTGTAATACACAAATAAATATAGGACAGGGTATAAGCAATAGCAGCCTAAAGTTAAAACACTTTCCGCCAAAATCTGGAAGCACTGCGTATTGATTGGCGGAACTCAACGCTGCGTTTTTGTCTCTTTGGGGATCGAACCCACAATATTCATATTCAATTGCTTCTCCAGGTTCCGTTTTTACCTTTCAAAATACGAAACCCTAAAACAAATTGTACAATTTTTATAGGGTACTTGTACAGTTTTTATACAATTCCCTGGCTTGTTACAATTTTTGTATAAATGTAACATAATCCATAAATATATTTTATATGACCTAATTAATTACAATTTAATCCCTGTATATGTTTTACAAGTTGCAGTATTAATTAGTTTACGTACAAATACAAGCGATATGAACGTCACTACCAGAATTATATAGCACGGTTAAGCTTCGTGTAATCCAAAACACTTAGAGTTATATAATATACCTGTATATAATATACCGGTATATTATAATTATACAGCTATACAGGTATATACGGTAATGCACTAATATGTCTCTGTTGGATGAAGCTAGTAGATAATACTGGCTGAATCAACATAGAATGTTGAGAGGTACTATGAATATTAATTTGTTTGTTGACGCCTTCATGATTTTCATTATATTATACTCTTTGATCGTATAACTCTTTTAAAATTCATGAAATAGCTGTAAGTATATTATTACATACTTGCTTAGTACTTGAGAGTCTTTGTGTACTATAGTATACATGTACAGTCATAGTTAGAGGCCGGTGGAGTAACGCGACTGGTTGTGGATTCGATCCCCAGTCGAGGAAATTAAATATTATTCAGAATTCGTCGGAGAATGGGGAAAATAGTGTCTTGGCCAGGTTCCGTCTGCCTACCCTGCTATGTGCGGGTTACACCGCAAAGCTAAAAATAAAAAAAAACACAGTCTTAACTAGATTTTAATTTATATTTTAGTATATATCACAAAATATTTGAATATTGCGAATTTATGCATTGGAAATAATCACAAAACAAACTTGCTAAAATCATTCCAAAGTTTGACACCACCTCACCTCCGCACGTCGCCCTAAAGAGAAACAATTTAAAGTTATGTAGGTATAGTAAGTAAACTATGAGGAGTCAAGTTTTCACTACCTTAGTAGTTTTCAAGTATTTTATACTTTTACCTTAACATGTGAAACTCTTAATATTTTTTATAGCTTCACTGTAGTAGCTCATAGCAGGATAGGCAGAGGGAACCTGGGAACCTAGTGTTAAGTAAAACACTTCGTTCTCCGTTCTGTTCTCTACTTTGAGTGGTGGAACTCAATCGCAAGTCGCTTAATATTTTCCGTTTTCCTTAACACCAGAGTTAGTTATTATTTCTACAGTCTAAATAAATAAAAAAAATGTTATGATCAATTTAATGAAGTTACTACATAAATTAATAAAAAAACAAAGTAAAATAATAACGAATACATTTACCTATTAAAATGCTGATTGCATTATTGAAAAAACTAAAATCAACTGAATACTAAATAAAGTATTTTTTCATTAAACCAAACAATGTCGGCATAAATACCAGCCAGCATAGTTAGTTATTTAAATAACCAATTAATTTCTTAGTTAAATCTATAACAATTATAAAAGAGAAGACCATTATGGAGCAGCGGGACAATATAAGGCTGCAAACGCGGAGATTATGGGTTCGATTCCCATACAATTAGTTAGGGAAATAAATTAGTTTCATTTTCCCATTTCCGTAAACTAAATTGCAGCGTTAAGTTCCGCCACTCAACAATGTTCTCTATTTTATCTCTGTTATCTCTGCCTACGCTGCGTTATGTAGGATATAGCCTGAAACTGAAAAAAAATTAAAGAGCATACAAATAAGTAGAATAAAATTGTATTTTTCCTACACACCGTATTCTTTTAATATTAAACATAACTTGTTTGAGGGCGGTTGAGCCACTGCATCTGTGAATATTAAAAAAATTGCTGATTAGGCCCCGTTCTACATCTGTTTTCTTTTTTTGTAGGCCTTATAAAACATTTAGTAGCGACTTATATAGCAGCAATATATTTTTGTGTTGTTATTATTTTGTATTAAAATGAAAATTAGGTATAAAAAAAATATTCCAATTATAGAAATAAAATGATTTAGCAATAAATAGCATTAATAAATATAAATAATTGAGGCCAGCCGCGACACAGCCACTCAACACGCAATGCCTCCAAAATTCAGCGGAAAATGAGTTAAAACAGAGTGTTTTAACACTAGATTCGGGAAACAGCGTAAAATAAAATTAAAAAATATAAATAATATTTTTATTATACGAGTATATGCTATTAATAATTATCTTTGACACGCTTATAAAAATCAAATATAATTATATATTTTTATTTATTTAGACGTCAATACTTGGGCAGCATTAATTACTGCGATTTCGCAATATTTCAACGGTATGACACTGAGATAGGTCTAAAGCCTCGCTCCTCTCGTTAAATTTTCACATGCACTTGACGGGTCGACCTGGCTTACGTTAATTATGAAATCTCATTTCAGAGAACCTACACGTTTGAGTAATGGCATCAGAAATGAAAAGTTTTTGTCGAGTATAAAAAAAATCTTACCTAACAAGTTCATACATTTACATTGTAACTATATAAAAGAAAATAATAAATTAAAGAAGTGTATATTTTATTTTGTAATTACATATTTTCAATTATATAATTAACTCCATCGTGGAACAGTTGAAACGAGGCTGACTGACTAGTTTCAATTTCAAATATTACTATATTAACCTTATTGACACCAAGATTAATATCTTGGAGAGCCAATCAGAGCAGGACAGAAAGAAGAGAACAGAGAGAACCCTTTACTTCTTTCTTAATGCCGGAAAATGGGATTTGTATGACATATTTACTTTACCTTATAAAATAATGAAATTATATTATTATTTTGATTTTAAAAATATTACAAAGATAACACATATTTATTTTAATTTTGAAATTAATGATGTCTATTAGACAATTAGACAATTTTACATACTATATTTATAGTATAAAGTCGACACTGGAAGTCGCTTTGTTTTTCTTTTACGCTAAAATCGTAGAGGATTTCATGGATCAACCGTGCGAGCACTGGTAGAAGCAGCTCATATCTTTAAGTTTACAAACTGTCCTAAAAAAACCTTTTACGTATCTTACCAAATTTTCACGAGTTACGTTAATTAAAAAAATAGGTTAAAAAAATATTATTTTTTCTGTTAATATTACATCCTTATTATCAAGTGAATAAGGCATAAACGCTTATATGTCCATTATAAACCAAAACCTAAATTCCAATATTGTACATCGATTACGTTATAACTATTTCATACAACACAAAATTCAGAAAAACTAACTACTTTACTTCCAACAACAAATTATAACGTTTATTATTGTTGTAAAGCGTCTCTTATAGTCTCTATATTGAGATATCAACGTGCTCGAGTACAAAAGAAACATGCCATAATTTAAATGCGGAATTTAATATCGGAGACAAGTAGGTAGCAAGCATTGTGAACGTATTTTATTTACGTCCGGCCAAGGCCATATTATTTTGTATTGGAGACATTCAGAGCTTCCGTTGGTCTCGTTCGCCGAATGATAGATGACTTGATGTTTCTTTTTATCTTGTAATATTTCATTTAATGAAAATATTTTTGAACGATATTGAGATTCGGTATGTGTTATGAAATTGTAAGATAGCATATTTTACGTCTTATTTTATAATTTGGTTATGAAAACGACTTAAAAGAGATAAATAAAGATTTTCGTGCGAGGGAATGCTTGGAATTTTATGTCATAGGCTTAATTTCTGTCCTTTTGCACTTTTTTTAGGTTCACGCGTTATCACTAGCAATATAGCCAGGGAAAATGAACCGCCAAACACTACAGTGTAAATATACATATTTTCTGAGCTAAAGATATTTTGTTTTATGAAATGTTAATAAATATTAAAGGTTAAATAACTTTAATATGCTTAGAAGAGTTAGTTTTTGAAGCATATTAATAACGTCCCGTGACCAAGCCTGTATAGTTTACCCGACCTATTCAATATATTGGATAGCGTGTGTAAATTGTAAACTTTTAGGACGAGTTAGTTTTAGGATTCCCACATTTTACTCGTTCAGAGAGTGAGGTGAGCGTAACTCTAACCTACCTCATTCTATACAAACAACTTTTAATACAGTTTTGCTTAAAATTTAATATTTCATTTATATTTTGCTAGATATACGAGTAGGTATTTCCATTTTAATTTATGTTTTTCATTTCGCAAACAATGATATTTATATTGGTTGTTTAGGAAAAAACAAAATGGGATTCCATTTCGAAAACAAATACGTTGCCCGTAGAATATCAGTGTAAATTCGATCGTGACCATACATATTTCAGGGTTTCAGCCTTCGCGGGTAAAATAAGCGTTAATTTCAAATTTCACACGCAGCTGTCGTATTGGTAATTTATAAAATGATTTTTCAATCAATTGTTATAAAAAAATGTGTTGATTATGAGATTATTTAAAAAAAACCTTTGAATTACAGATATCGTTGCTGAATATATTTTTATAGGTTTTTGTTATAATAAAGGGGATTTAAGTTATTTGAATGCTTAATTTATTGTAAAATAAAGATAAAACAGAGAATAACAGTTCGTTTTTAAAGTTTATAAAATATACTACGGTACACGTAGCGAATAGGAATGCCTATACTTATCTATTAAACAATTTATTTTATGACATAAACAAAAAAATTAAAATACATTTTTTTAATGAAAACATTTATAAAAATCATAGCAACAAGCTCAAACCTTTTGATCTCAGTTGGAGTTGGACACAAAAGTTCCAACCGACGAGATCAACAATAGGTCCGTAGAAAGATTAATCGTCCAAAGAAGCCCCTTAAGCTGCAAAAACAATTTTTCATCTTTATCAAAACGTTAGATAGACAATATTGTAGCTTCTGTACATGATATGGGAAACGTTGAGGGAATATTTTGATTTAATAATTAACATTTTGCATTTATTTATTAAAAATCAGCTAAAAATAAAATGTATTATTAAAAAATCATATCATCAAGAACAAGGATGTGTCCACGACTTTTTTTCTGCTTGGCACATACATTTTTGGTGTAGAATTCTGCCACTGAACAAGAATTCCCACAGAATTCGGAGAAAATTGGAAACGGAAATATCTTAATGGGAACGGAGTATCTTAAATCTAGGTTCCGCGAGTTCTCTCTACCTACTCTGCTTTAAACTTATTATTTTAACATTTTTTATGTACTGTAATATAAGACAGTAAATAATGTAGAAAATGGTAAAGATCTTTTAACACAAAAAAATATTTCTAAGCAGGTATATACGAGTACCAGGGCATTTCTAATACAATTATCTATTTCGATGGAGCGGAACGCTTACGCTACGTCCATACTGTTATTATCATAATCGCATTGCAAACTTTGTTAATAAAGTTATAAGCCATAACTACAAACTAACAACATCTGGTTCGAGAGCTAGCAATTACTGTATAAAAGCGAAATATATTATGTGTTTTACCTAATGCACGTAGCTATTAATCCTAAAAGCTGTATAAATTTTCATAAGCTTCTTGTTTTAGGCCGGTATATTCGCTCTGGCAAGGTTGTCTCTAGTTCAAATCTGAATTATAATATGAGTATGCGAACAAAGGTTGCAAGGTTCGAACAGGTTCTTAATTTCGGTAGTTATTGATTATATATAAATAACCTAATTGTAAAGTACATAATGATGTAAACAGAAAATATTGTATCTTATTTTGAAACTTAGTGCTTATAAAAACTTCTAATTTACTAACTTATAAATTTACTATATATTTTAAAACCATTTTTCATTAATAACATGGAATTCATTTGTACAAATTAAATAGTTTTCCGCGAGCACCATGCTATCTGCCATCATCAAAGAGAAAAAAAAATGAGAAAAACACATTTTGGTCTACCGCTTCAAAATCGTATCGGTTTTTTCCTAACTCCGCTTTATTACCCATAAAAGCGTTACAAACAGACAGTGGTTTTATTTCAGTACTAATAATAAAATAAAAGAACATTTAATCTTTTAGAAGAAATGATTAAATTATGTCAATAGTATATATTTTGTACAAACAATACACATCCTTATTAATATTAGATATAAGTGTGAAATTATTATCTTTTGTATTTTATTTGTACTACCCTTTCTACACCAAACCACTGAACCGGCTTAATGAGATTTATCTCAAGTAAGCTCAATAGCTGGCTTGAAGATGAAATAAGCCACTTTTTAACCTAAAGAGACAATAAAAGGACAATTATAAAAGATGTAACTGACGTAATGAAATTTTTGCTGATAAAAAACAGCTTCACGCTGTATCCCGCACACAGCAGGGTAGTCAAAGGGAACCTAGTGCTAAGACACTCCGTTCCTCACTTTCTGCCGAATTCTGGAGGCATTGCGTGTTGAGTGGCTCAAACTCACTCAACGCCGTGATTTTAAAACTAGCACAATATATTTAGTATAATCACTAAATATATTAAGCATTTACAATATTTTTTCATAGATAATTAAAAGAAAATTGAATAAAAATGGAATGGAGCAAAAAAAAATAAATTATATACGAACGAACGAATAAGCGTTATCTAAATAAGAAACAAGATCAAACAGAGTCAAAAAAATATATTAACTAAAAGATTAATAACAAAATATATCAATTTATGTAAAATATACCACGCTTATTTAAGTAAAAAATTAATACTCTAAATGTAACGGAAGTATATGCCGAATATAGCTCAATATTAAAATTTATTTTTACTCTTTGACTTTCATAGAAAAATCCATGCACTGACTTAACACGCAATGTCTCGAAGTAGGCAAACAGTGGGGCGTAAGTAGGCAAACAGTGAGGCATGGAAGAATCTAGGGTTCCTCTGACTACCTAAGACTAACTAAAACTTTAGACTAGGCCAAAGAAATGAAAGTCTTTGTATAATATTTTAAAGTGACATATCACTTGGCTGTGCCTATACAAAAAAAGCTATACGGGGAAAAATCATATATTCTTTCAGTTAATAAAAGCTACCTACGAAAAATGTGTTGAATGTATATATATGACATATTTCGATATACAGAGATAAGGTTACAGCGTCATCGGCTTCTCATCGAAGTTCGTCGCTATCTGGCTATCCCTTTACATTTGATTCAATTTGGAGTTCTGCCAGTTTTCGAATTTACCATTTCTTTACCGCATACATTGCAGAAATATTTTCATAGAGTGCGACTGTGCGTTGCCCGCATGAAACGTGGATTTTTGAGCGAATATGAGAATTTTTACGAAGAAACTCGCAGTGCAACACGTACCGACATGGAACTATATTTTTTTTATATTTTTACATGTTTGCTTAAATAAAGCTTTGACTTTAAATAATCTAAGGTTACAAGTAGCAAAAAATAATTGAATATAGTGAAGATAGAAGAAAACTATCAAATCTTTCCATAAAATTATTATTATTAGAATAGAATTGGATAGATAACAATATATCATAATAATTTAATTACCTATAGTGGGAATCGAACTCAAAACCTGTCACGCTTATAGTCACACTTTGTGCCCCTGCGCTACTGGTTTCGTTTTTACTTAACCTTTAAACGAAAATTAACTTAATCCTTAAATGAAAATTATTAAAATTTCAAATTCATATTTTAAAACTATGTAATAAATTGGAAGTATGCAAACTTCGTTAAAGCAAACTCTGGGTAATTTCTTTACGAACGACCCAGTTCTTAGAAATTTATTTTATCGTTCCATTTTTTTCTATTTACTTCTTGTTTACGTCGTTTTATTGAGAACAAATGTTAATATTATGTTGATCATAGTCGCTTGTCATAATGAATGCGTTGAAGATGTGCAAATCTTTTTACATATTATAATAAGTATTAATAAAATATGGACCAGCCGTGACGGAGCGGCCATGGACAGGTTATTGGTTCGATTTCTAATCGAGAAAATTAAATATTTAATATCTTCATTTCAAAACGAAGCGTTAAGTTCCGCCATTCAACATTCCACCGAATTCTGGAGGCAAAAAGTAGAAAACGGAAGTAAGATTCCGTTTTCTACGAGAACGAAATGTCTCAAGCACTAAGTTCTAAGATTCATTCTGCGGACCCTGCTAATTGCAGGATATATCATAAAGCTAAAAAAAAAAACATTAGAAAATGAATCTACAGTCCTTAGTAGGCGCTACGAGTATCTAATGTCTCACAGGCTGCGCACATTTTCGTACATGGCTGCAGTCTATTGAATCAACTGTCGCACAGTTAGTTAGTTTTACAAAAAACGAGAGGAAACCGGCTAATTAAGTATGCACAAAAGGTAAGACGTTGTTTTAATAATTATTTTGTAGATCGAAAAAACCTGTTTGTGCTGGCTGCTTAGTTATTCGGTCACGATTCTCCAGACTGTGTGACTGACGTTAAAAATAAAACTTAATTAAAAAGTCAAACAGTTCATTTACTTTTTACTAAGATAGAATAACTTGGCATGGAATTATATTTTTTGGAACAAATTATGCTTCATCAATGTAGAGTATAATATTCTTTATTGACAATAATATGTGAGAATGAAGAAAAACGTGCTCAGCTAGTTTGAGCACGTCGAACTAATGAGTCATGAAAGAATGGTAAAAAGATTTATGATGGAAAAGTGAGTGGTAAGCGAGGTAGGGGGAGAAAAGCACGAGGATCCCCCGGAGGGCATATATGAAGAGGTTGATGACAATGGACGAGGCGAAAGAGGTATGTAGAGACCGAAGCGTTTGGCGCTCCGTTCTCTCTGAATACCACGCTAGGGATAAAACGTAACGTTAAGTTAAATTATGATTTTAAAAACAATAACATAATTAAAAACATTATTATATTGTTGAAATATTGAAAAAAATGTAATTAAAGGAAAATGTAAAAACTAATTGTAAACTAAATTTAAATATAAACAACGAAACAATAAATGTAATGAAACCACCGCAATTGCTGGAATCCTTTGTTTACAGACGGATGATACAAGCTCTAATTAACCGCAGGAGTTTTAATAAAATCCCAGCAAAATTTGTATTCACCTAAATTACTTACCTTTGGCGAACTGGTTGTACTTTTAAAACTTTAATTTTGCTCTGCTGTTATATGAAGTCTGAACGTTTTATATAATAAAATTATATTTAATTGTAATTATGTGTCTTATATAACTAAATAAATGCATAATTAATAATTGCAAATTAAATATTATTTAGCATATTATTTGAAAAAACAAGTTCTGGTTCTGGTGTTGTTGTGCTTATTGAACATTTAAAGGTGTTTATTTTGCAATTAACGTTAAACAATCTCTCTATTGTTCTTAAAGTAGGTGATATAATTGTATCTGTAATATAATTTTGAGAAAAATGATACTAAATTAAGCACATTGACACTATTCTGCTAAAGGAATAAAGAGGGAAGCTAAAAAAAATGATCACGGTACAAAATTAAAGTAACTGTTAAATATTAAATATTACTTAATTGAATTATAATAATTAAAGCAAAAATGTGGTTTACTTACCGCAAAACTAAATTTTAATTTCAATACAATCGGTAATTCGGTTAAGCTGGTAATATTGATCATATCAATTTTCAGCGTAATAATATATTATATACATTTTATAAAGCAGTATATAATGTTGGAAAATTCAAATTTCAAAAAAATATGTATTATGGATTTTGCTAGTAGAATTCTGGTAGGTACAGATATAGTTTCGTTAATTTTATGTTAGTTATTTAACATTAACATACAAAATAAATATAATTAAAAGCATAATGAATTAAATAAATAAAAAAATCTTGATTAAAATAATACAAATTACAAAATAAATTAACAAAAAATATTTCACAAAGTCGCAGTTGTCTTGAAAAGTAAATGAAAGGAAAATTTTTCACAATTAGGAGACATAGTTTCATAATGAAAATGTCCAGACTGACTAAAGTTATGACTTTAATAATATTTCAAGCGGCTCTCGAAATTCCTTTTGACATAAAAACCGAGAATATTAGGTAATAATGAAACCAGTCTGTGGTTTTCTTCATCTGAAAACAGAAACTAAACTGGCCAGAAAATCAATCTGTAACAAGGAATTAACCAAAATATTGTTAAAATTAATATAATAAAATAATGATATTGGCTTTTAATCTTTAAGGGTTCCGTACAAAAATTGTAGATCTCGAGTTTTATCTGAAATTCAAGCTTAGCTAAAAGCTCTTTCATTTGATATATCACTTGAACTAGTGACTTTAATAGCAAATTTTTACACCGTAGACGTGAATACTTAATATTTATTACAGCTTATTAACTCCTCTCGAAATAAATAGTCTTGACAGACAGAAAGACAGACAACAAAGTCATCCTATAATAAATTTTAGCCTTTAAGGTACGGAACCCTAAAAATTGTGTTTATATTATTATTATAAGCATACATTATTAAAACATAAACGTTTCAACGAGAAACAGTCTCTTTAAACATTAACATAGTTGGCAGTATCGTTCCTAACAAAATGCTTTACTTAGCGCCGCGATAAGAGCGTAGGTGCTACATCTCAGCATAACTCAGTTTACAGTACAATAGTTTACAATAAAACCGTTCCAAGCATAAATCTAGGAATTCATTGCATATGCGCATTGTTATGAATTCTATTTGCAGGAATACTAAAATACTGATATGTTTTTAGTGGTTTTATATAGTCCAAGTTTTGAGATAATTTTATTATTTTATAAGAAAATTAAGTACCTATATCATATATACAATACATAAGTGTTTGTATAATATTTTAAATATTTATATAATATAATGAATCTCGAATTTTGAAGGGTAGATCAAGACAATTTAGTCTCGCTCCTTACTTTTCGCTTAATTAGAAACAGTGTGATTTACAAGGGGACTCGCCGTTATATGTAATTTATATAATATATTCAGCTTCAAGCTATATCCCGCACACAGCAGGGTAGACAGAGAGAACCTAGTTAAGACACTCCGGTAAGACACTCTGTTTCCCAGTTTCTGCCTAATGCTGGAGGCATTGCGTGTTGAGTAGCGGAACTCAACGCCGCGCTTTAACTCGACACTAGAGCGAAGAAATGAAAATATACATTTAAATGAACTCAACCCACTCGTGTTTTTGTACACCTGCGCCACAACTGGCCTCACTTGTGATTTGTAAATATTTTACTAAATAGGATTAACGCCTCTAGGATTTATTCCATTGATAGAACGAAATTATACTTCTTACTTTCAATTTAAAAATTCAAAGTCTAAGTGTACTCAAATATACAGTTTCTATTGCAATAATACGTCGAAATAATCATTTCCTATACTGAATGAAGGCCTAAGCTATTGACCTTATTTAATTTTTTAAACAAGGCTTAGAGTTAGTAGAGCTTGATGAAAAGCTAAAAATCTATATTTCAAAAATACATTATTTGAGAATTTTCATTCTTGCTTAAGACTAGTAGCTATAAAATCATATTATTATTTTAATATTACTTCTTTATATTTTAGAATTCTAAGATTTATAATTGTGTTTCCTTACCACAGACTGTAAGTACTGCATTTAAAACGTTCATAAGTTATTTATTCTCGTTCTTCATTTGCAAAGTAGTAGGAAAATGTGGTCTTATGTAGCCCAAAGAAGACGCTTAAGTATATTTACTTTGAAATGTTCGTTTGTGAAGATCATATTGATCTAAGTGTATATTATTCATTTACTTACTGTATGTATAAAACAAATGGGGAAGATATTACAATACGTTTATTACGATATAATTTAAACCTACCAACGCCTTATATTTACATTTTTTATATAGTAAAACTATTCTGATAAACTATAGGTATATCATTAAATTTTGTGATCCTTAACTAATTTTTATTCGATTTTTCGATCGAAAAAGTATTTTTGTGATTTTAGATGTGTAAATTAAAATTTCAATTAAACTGCAGTTATGAGCCCAGTTGTGGTGCAAGGGCAGGCAGGTGTGTGATCAAGCAAGTGACTGTAAATGTGATAAGTTTTGGGTTCGATTCCGACTCGGGGAAATGAAATATTTATTTTAATTTTTAATCGCTTTAGTGCCAACCCAAAGGACGGCGTGAGTTTCACCACTCAACACGCAATGCCTACAGAAGTCTTAATGGTGACGAAGCGTCTTAACACTTAGGTTCCCTAACTTCCCACTTATTCTGATATGTACAGGAAACGTAAAATAGAAAAAAATAAGGATTAAGGATATTACACACAACCTAAGCTAGTATTTTAGAAATTATAATATGAAAGTTGCGAATTTCCAAGCACTTATCCTTTCCCAAGTTACATATGTATATAGTTAGCTAGTAGCAGCTGAGCTAAAATGTAAACGGTATTTTACTGTGTAACTTGTATTCGTTGCTTGCTCCAGTGAAGCTTAAGTGAAGGGTAGACAATAGGCTAACGTTCTTTCTATCTAAGAGAATATGCTATGTAAAAGTGTTATATTTAAATTTTTATTTATGTTTTGTTAAAATTATTTAAAATATTAATTATTATTAATTATATATGATTTTGTTATTTATTTCATCATTTATAATAATTGAATTGTTCATAAAAAAGTAAAAAAATATTAACACAATAATTATTATTTTAGGGCCTCGCTGTATCCTGATCCACAAAAGGGTAGTCAGAGGAAACCTAATATTAATACTGCTTCTGTTCTGTTCTGGAAGCATTGCGTGTTGAGTAGTGGAACTCAACAGCGCACTTTGTCTCGACACCAGTGCAAAGACATATTTAATAATTCATTATTTGACATATTTTATCATAGGTTTGTATGAAATATTTGTTTTGAATATCTTAACTAGAAGAAATACCTGCAGTAAATACTAATTAATATTCACATACATAGATCCACAAACTAATTTTATTTATTAGATTTACAAGACCTCCGTGCATTGGTCACGGATTGCAACGGATCTGTTTGTTTTGGTGCTATAACTAAGTTAACCTAACCAACAAACTTAGGAAGTAACATACACTAGCTCGATCGCACACCAATTTACAAGTCTTATCATGTCTTCGCCCCATCCCAATCCTCTTTGCTATACTCCTATATGTATGTATAAATAAGTTTACCCAACACGAACTTTGGTTTCTGTTTCAGCTAAAGGAAATACATTATTCCGATCTTATAGACTAACGGCAACGGAAACAATATAACCGTATTAATCTATATTAGTATTCTAAATACAGTTTCACGTTATATTCTACATATAGCAGGGAAGGTAGGAAGAATCTAGTGTTAAGGCACTCCGTTAAGTGTCGCAATTTGACAAGGTCTAACCGCCTGATGATGACAATTAATAATATTTGCACTTTCTCGCTCTGATGAAACAGAACGTGTTGTTGAATTACAACTCTCACTCTCAGTACGCAACGCCTCCGAAATAAGAAGAACGAACGGAATGACGAACGGAGTGTCTTAACACTAAAAACCGAGCTTGTTGAAAATACGTTGTTCCTTTCAATAAAACCTTTATGCAAAAAATACTTAAATGAATTATAGAGAGAATAATCTGAGCTAAGATAAACTTAAGCTGTATTTAAGTCAAATCGAAATAACGAGATACTTCCTATGTTTTGTTAAATGCAAAAAAAATATATAAACAAGAACTAAGTAACGTGAAAAAATACTACTTATTGGAGACTGCCAGACGATGTTGGGGTGTTAGGAAAGGCAGAGGGAACCTAGTGTTAAGACTCCGTTCCGCATTTCCTGTTCGAGTTCTTATTTATATGTATAACATTGCTATCGATCAACTTTCCATCATTTATATCAAAATACTAGCGGACGCGCGCAGCTTCGCTTGCGTAATTAGGGGTGAATTCTAATAAACCACGAAACATGTGTTCAATGAAATATTTTTAAGAGTCTAAATTTCAAATTTTATAATAATCCGTGGCGTTTTAAAGATTTTTCCATACAAAC
>JAEBDU010000008.1:2166582-2179547 GCA_016802625.1 Heliconius numata
ATAATCCAGTAGTAAAAGCGGGCGAAGCCGCAAGGGGGTCGCTAGTAAAGAATAATATATACCTAAATAATCCTTAATATCTTAAATAATAAATGTGGTTATCATACACCTAGTCGTTTATCCATAATTATTGAAGAAATTCTGAAGTGGGCACCTATATAGCGTTATTTATAAGAAATATCGCCTCTGCAGGTCATTTTCGTCTAATATGACGCCCGAGAGATTTCAATATGCTGCGCGCTTCAAATAACTCGAAAGAGGCCACGTTCCTTACAGCCCCCGGCGGTTACGAAAGACAATCAATTAAATGCGGCTTAGAAAATTGAGTTGTTTTATTTTTTATTTATATAGTACAAATAAATAATTTTTAAACATTCTCAAATAAATAGTTTTATTTTTGGAGCCAAAAAGTACTAAATTATTATACCTATTTAAACATACTCGTATGTATAGTGAAAAATATTATGAAAAAAATGTTTTTGAAATGGTTTTTTTTTTAAACTTTTCCTTCACATCGTAACCAGAGACATTATATCACCTTTTTCCTTGTTATTCTACTTTACTTGTATTCCCATTGAAGGTTATTCCAAACGTATTACGTTCTTCTTATCAAATAAATATATTTAGTTTCAAATACGTACATCTACATATATGTCAGTGGCGTAGCTAGGGTATTTGCTGCCTGGTGCGGCTTAGGACTTGATGCCCTTTAAAATGGTCTAAAAAAAACAGATTCAAAGTGTCTTCTTCTCTCACGTAGATCACGCGTCAGACACTAAAATGTGACATTGGCTACCTTTAAAAAAAATTAATCGTCGACTTTGATGCCCGGTGCGACCGCACCGCTCGCACCCCCCTAGCTACGCCACTGCTATATGTATATTGTAAATATTTATATGAAACTGTAGTGTAGTTTTATGTTTTACTAGTGGGCGCGCACCTTCACCTGCTTATTTAGACCCTTAGGGGTGAATTCTAATAAACCATGAAACACGTGTTCAATGAAATATTTTTAAAAGTCTCAGTTTCAAATGTGGCGATTTAAAGATTTTTCCATACAAACTTTCAACCCCTTATTTGCACCCTTAGGGGGATAATTCTAGAAAACCATGAAACATGTATTCAATTAAATACTTTTAAGAGTCTAAGTTTCAAATTTTATAAAAATCGGTGGCCATTTCAAGATTTTTCCATACAAACTTTCAACCCCTTATTTGCACCCTTAGGGGAAGAATTCTAAAAAACGATGAAACACGTGTTCAATTAAATACTTTTAAAAATCTAAATTTCAAATTTTATAAAAATTGGTGCCGATTTAAAATTTTTTCCATACAAACTTTCGACCCCTATTTCACCCCTTTACGGTTAAATTTTTTCAAAATCCCTTCTTAGTGGATGTCGAGATTACGAAAGTAAACATCTGTCCAAATTTCACGTTCCTACCTTCAGCGGTTACGGCTGTGCGTGCGCCTTACCTCAGTCAGTGAGGACAAGTCCTTTTATATATATACTAGCGGACGCGCGCAGCTTCGCTTGCGTATTTAAGGGTGAATTCAAATAACCCATGAAACATGTATTCAATGAAATATTTTTAAGAGTCTAAATATCAAATTTTATAAAAATCGGTGACGATTTAAGAATTTTCCCATACAAACTTTCAACCCCTTATTTGCACCCTTAAGGGGAGAATTGTAGAAAACAATGAAACACGCGTTCAATTAAATACTTTTAAAAATCTAAATTTCAAATTTTATTAAAATCGGTGCCGATTTAAATTTTTTCCCATACAAACTTTGAACCCCTATTTCACCCCTTTAGGGTTAAAATTTTTCAAAATCCCTTCTTAGTGGATGTCCAGATTACGAAAGTAAACTTTTGTCCAAATTTAACGTTTCTATCATCAGCGGTTACGGCTGTGCGTGCGTCTTACCTCAGTCAGTGAGGACAAGTCCTTTTATATATATAGACTAGTGGACCCGGCCGCGGCTACGCCTGCTTGAACTATAAGAATATTTTCGCGTCGGTCATACTCATACTATGCCGCCCGAAGGCTAGGTCATTTCGAATCAGTGACATAGTTTACTGTATAACATTCTAATAAATACTTAATTATTTAATAAATACTTAATTATTTATTAGAATGTTATACAGTAAACTATAATTTCAATCTAGATAAAATGCTAAAAGTGACTATTATATTTATTTTCATAAGGATGAATATCAAAATGTCGCGGTAACGGTTGCGTAGCGACGCGACGGTTGTTATTAACATGGCAGAATAAATTGCATGTCAAATTAGAAAGTACTTTAAAATATATTAGTTTATATGTATAATGTAATGTTATATAGCCTATAGCACTTCTGAAGAATGCAGCTTTCATACAAAACAAAAACAATGTAAATCGGACCAGTAGATCCAGAGATCTTAGCGTTCAAACAAACAAACAAACAAACAAACAAACAAACAAACAAACAAACAAACAAACTCTTTCGCTTTATTATATTAGTATAGCTAGTATATAGTATAGTATAAGTATAGATAGAAGATTATACAAGACACACCATGTTATTCGACTCTGCAATGCTAAATGCATTTCCAAATGGTGATAATTTTTAACAGACTTTAAAAATGATGAGGTTCTCACATTTATTTCTATTTACCAGATCTTGTTGAACTTCCCACGACCATAAGCACCACTAGAGGACAAATGATACATAAAAATATTAATCTTACGCCTTATTAAGTACAATGGTCCTAATTTATAGATACTAGGAAGTATAAGAAAAATACTAAAATTATTTATAATATAGTTATTTATAATACCATATATAATGTTGGTTAATACCAACAAAGCTGCAATATGTGTTACGGATTGTCGCGACTTCCAGTTCAGCGCAAATTAAAGTAAACCGCGTACTAATTAAACTGATGGACTGCGTACTCGAAATAATTTGAATCGATAATGCTAGTTCACTGTTAACTCATTCCTTTTCGTGCTAATGAGAAATGGTATTACTGTAGACTTAACAAAATTTATATTTAAATTTACATATATTCGTGTATATTTATATTTTATATGTTTTTTGAAATTTAAATTTATATTTTTGTTTTGAGAATATAACCTAGGTTTATATCATATAATATTTGTACACTGGCACAAGCGTGCGACTGTAAACGTAACTGTTCGATTCCCACTCGGGGGAATCAAATATTTAATACTATTATCAATTTCTCACTTGTAGAAGTGTCTTAATAATGCACGGAGTGTCTTTACACTAGGTTCCTAAGTTCCTTCTGCCTGCACAGCTGTGTGGGCAAAAGCGTGAAAGTGAAAAAAAATATATTCTTTTTTTCATTATTATTAAAGAACGGCATTGAGACCTACATATATACCAATAAAAGTGAAGTAAAAATTACAATGTCACAAAATTGTTTCTATTTTCATTTAAAAAATAAAAATGTGTCAGCTTATGATACTTGTGACGAATTTAATATTAACTACGAAGTATAAAATATTACGTTTCAGTAAACTTTCCGCAAAACGTGAATGCAAAGTACGAATACTTGAATTCCAACATAATTATGTTTGTTTTTCATTTACTGCATTTTTAAATATAGGAACGTACCTAAATAACTAAATGTTTAAATACGTATTTAAAATAGTAATACTATTTTCTCCACTAAGTTCTCCACTTGCCATAAAAAATTGTGACTCATGTATTTATTTATATACAAAAGTATGGCGAGTGAAATTTAAAGACATAGTTATCACATGGAAGATAACCATAGGTATTTTAACAATACCTCTATGGTGTCTATATATCATAATATAAGGAAAATGTTAATATCTGCTTCACTGATATAATATCTAAATATCAGGAAATCGAGCATAAAGAACCTGCGTCATGTTGACTCATGAAAAAGATTAATGAATCTGTAAGACAATAATCAATCACAGATTAACGCAAAAATGTCACAGACTCCTCGTAATAAGTATTATTTTTATATTATTTTTAAATTAAGCTATTTATATTTCAATTTATTGAAGTAATTTTTATTAATAAAAATAAAAATGTTCAAATAAAAATGTAGCTCAAGCGAAATTCAATTATTTTTATATGTTCTTCTTCATTTGAAGATATAAAGTAGCTTTACTTTGAGTTGTTAATGTATTGATAAGAATTCTAATATAAACAAAGGTTGTTATTTAATTCAATTCATTCACTTGACCTAGCTGCCGCTAGAAGCATCATTGAATATTAACATAATATCGATCTTACGTTTTCGCCCTTACGCCTAATATATATAAGCATGTACGTACGTCGTTACATGAATGACAAACGATCTTACATATTATTATTTACTGTAACAATGATGGTTGAGAGTTCTATTACCACTTAGGTGAGTATATTTAAATATTTTTTTCTCCTGATTTGAATTAATCATATTTGATACTAGCGGCTTCACCCGCTTGAACCACATGATTATTTATATACTCATCAGAATTGCTTTTGTGTTCTTATAGCATTATCATCGTAAAGATTATATTATACTAGCGGGCCGCTCGCGGTTTCACCCGCGTGAACTATGTTATTATTAATTTCTGTCTCCATGACTACGTCGTCGTAGTAACGTCAATGCAAAATTTGAGACTCCTAGCATTTGTAGTAACGAAGTTTCATACAAACTTTCGACCCCAAAAACAACCCCTTAGAAGTCGAATATTGCAAATTCCCGTCTTAGCGAGCACCTACGTCCTATAAGTAACTCCTATGCAAATTTTGAGATTCCTAGCACTTGTAGTTTCTGAGATTTCGTGATGAGTGAGTGACCTTTCGATTTTATATATATAGATTAAAACTAAAGCTTCCCACTGTATCCAGCACATAGCACATTAGGCAAAGGGAACCCCTAGTTCAGATATTATGTTCCCCATTTTCGGGATTTCTCGAGGCATTTCATGTTGAAGGGCGGAAATTAAAGTCACACTTTGCCTCAACACCAGAATGAAGAAATATATTCTCGAGTGAAAGTGGAACCCACAACCTATTGCACAGTCACGCGCTTCTACCCCTGCGCCACGACTGGCTTATGATTTATTGGTAAAAATAAAAAATTAAACGGTGTTCAAACAATTTTCTTACACGAGTAGGTACACGACTTACCCTCTTGAGGTTTATATACAACGCCGTTAAATTTTCCACCCAAAGTCATGTTTTCGTAATGCGTTTTTAATGTTCTCATGTTTCTATAAATCACCATAGCAACCCCTGGCCCAGATTGCTTTAATGGATTATTAAATTAGTTTATAAAACTCTCCGTCATTATGTATTTCCTTATTTAAACATAACTCATACATACTTAGAAGATCTTAAAAATACAATATTGAACTGATTAGCACAAAGTTAATTATACGTAAAAAAATAGAGTGATCTAGCACTACTATTTACCAAAACAGTTATAAATATATAGATATAGCCTTGTAAATGGTCCATAGAATGGAAGCAGACCGCACCGCCGATGTATATGGCGGAAGAAATGTTACGGTTGAATGCCCTAGTGGTTCGTAACGCTTGATTAAGATCTTGAGGGTATCAATATTAGCTTTAGGTATTACTAGCTGAAATCACTAGCTGAAGTTTTTCATTTACGCAATTTCAATGTTAAAAAAATAAGAATATGTACTGTTTTTTTAAAATATAAATGACTCTTTAAGTTAAAAGGTTTTAAGGGCAGTCGTGGCATAAGGGCACAAGATGTGACTGTAAACGCGATGGTTGTGGGCTCGATTCCTACTCGAGGGATGAAATAATTTAATATATTCATTTCCTCGTTTCATTCTCGATTTAAAACGCTGGTTCTGCTTGGCGTTGAGTTACGTCACTATAAATCAATCACAACACATAATAAATCAAGAATGCGACAAAGACTTTAATCAACAATGAATACGCCTATACAGGCACAAGTTATTAACAAACATATTTCCTTTCTACTAAACCGAATGAGGACCAAAAAAAACGGCACTAGCGTGACACATTTTAGCAATAAACGTCTTACGTGAAACATCAATATTCTCAAACCCGCTCGTATAAACTTTCACGGCATTGAGAGATTTATATCAAAAGTATTGCCAAGTGCCAGCTACTAAGAAGCGATCGTTTTAAAATATGGAAGAAAGTTGAATGGTTCGGAGACAGTTTTCGGGCTTGCAAAGAAAGACACAACTTCGAAATTAAATCACGTATACAGTTTAAAAGTTAAGCGCTTATGTTCCTGCGGATATTTCTTATATTATATGTATTTTATTTATTTTATAGGCCGGCAACGCACCTGGTCATCATCGCATCTGGATCATCATCAGGTGACCCGAACGTTCGTTTGCCTTGTCCTTTTTCCATAAACAAAAAAAAATGTTGGTTTGTAAGCAGTTTTTTTCTAATGCATTTTAAGATAGGACCGCACATTGATATTAAATATAAGCCTTTGTCATCAGATTTGGCCGCGTATTCAAGGGAAATAACTAAGACTTATGTACGATATACGACACTTTCTATGTGCCCGAACTCTGTTTGTTAAAATGGTCAATATTGAAACTATTAACTATATCACGGATAAACGTTAACGAAAGTTACTATTTTATTTCGAGCCAGTAGTCTCTGAGGTTAGCGTACCTGAAATAAAATAACTAGAGATAGAGGCAAATGTTGACATGACACTCATAAAAAACGTTAAGAGCAAGCCGGACTCGCCCACGGAGGCTTCCGTATCGTTTCAGGTCCTAAAACTTAAGTTTGCGGGAATATGGACTCATTTTATATGAAATGAACTAGACATATAAGTTTGTAATTATATTTCTCTATGAAATACCTATAAATATTTCAGTTTTTGGATTTCTTATACTATAAGTATTGATTATGCGGCCAATTTCATACAAAAATCATGGATGCATAAATGCTAGTAGTAGTATAATCTTCTGATTGCATAAATATTAGATATTCATTTCAGCTTGATATGTCCACGCAATCTCGAGATAAATAACCTTCTAAGGTATGGAATCCTAAAAACGGAATGTTTGACATCGTTGAAAAGTAAACATTTTGCATTGTTAAAAATGGCAGCGTTGGACTATCCCACAGATCAAGACATTTTTTTTTTTTTCTAAGAAAGTGACTATAAACTTTTCTCTGCTTATCTCTTAATAAATAAAACAATTATTTAAAACATTACTGTAACATCAATTTTAACTAGAAATAAAGTGTATTAAATATCTATACCAAAAATATTATAAAGTGACATTTAAAAAGCATTCATTTTGAAATATGAAAGGAACTCAAATAGCTTGAAGATAGTTTTTGGGCTCACAACGAGATACAACTTCAAAATTGAATCACGTATACGGTTTAAAAGTTAAGCGGTTACGTTTCTCGTTCCAAACACTTTTTTACGTAGCACTGGTACGTGATTTCTATGCACTTTATATATCTTTCCCAAGTTATTTTCGCTCTAATAAAATAACTGGATAGAGTTTTGCCATATAATAACCACCTATATATCTTTATAATATCTTTTTCTTTTTAAGGTTTCACACTGTTTTCCGCATATAGCTGTAGAGGCAGAGGAAACCTAGTGAACCTAGTTCCCTTGGGAACCTAGTGTTGAGACACTCCGTGTTGAGTGGCGGAACTCAACGGAACGTCTTGGCTCGGTACCAGAGAGAGGGAATGAAAGTATTGAATATTCAATTTCCTTGTGTGGGAATCGAACCCAGAAGCTGCCGTGCTTACACATTTGCGCCCCTGCACGACGACTGTCTTCAAATGGAATACAAAATTAATTTGATCCATTCAAATAACTTCAACTGTAGGTAAAACAAGCCGAAGTAAGTAATAACATACAGAAAAATACAAAACGTACAAGACATAACAAATGTCTTAAAATCACTACGTAGAAATCATCTTTAGATTTACAAATTACGCTATATTTTTTGTGTGTAATTTAATTTGGACGCACTCCAGGCCTCCATGAACAAATAATTTAAAAGGAAGGAAGTTTTAGCTGAAATAAAGTATTATAACGAGTTTTATGGAGCTCACTTATTTTGAATGATAGCTGGGCCCAACCACTTGCAGCATTAATCTCCTTCATGAATCTCCTAAATTCTTTGGTTTCCTTAAGGCCAAACCATTAAATTAGAACTTATAAACCGAGGAAGCTGAAGAATGATAAATATCTTCATCTTTCATTTTTTCTATTTGTTCTATATTCTATGATATTTTATTTATTTTTGAGCGGAATTTTAAAATTTAAATAAAAACAAAAATCTTATAGAAATACATTATATACTAAAATGAAAACAGAACTGGCGATGAACAACCAAATATATACGAGTAGTACATAAATAACGAACGAATATTCCCACAGCGTTTTTGACTGAAAATTGAAAAAGCCAAACGTGAAAATTTATTATAAGCGCAACGCACACTAGTGTGAATGTAAACATTTGTCTATGGTGCATTTTTAAACTGGTCCATTCATCAAAAACTATGGCGACGAACAAAACACACGATGCCGTTGATTTCGTCTGGCTCACTGGGTTTTGGTAAAACTCTTTATTGTTATGATTGTTACAGTTTTTATGTTTTCATATTTAGTTTAGTTTTCTGTTGATATATGCCGTACATTTTAGTTTTGTTAAATAAAATTAATATGTGGGAGGAAAGTTAATAAAACTTACCATAGCAAATTAATTGTGCCATATTACATTAATTATTGTATAGAATAAATAAAATATAATATAACTTATAGGCTAATCTTTAAAGATAGAACGAAAAATTATATATTTGTTAGGCTTCTCATACAACATACACAAATAATTAAATGAGACAATTTACAATTTTAAAATATAATAGTTCAAAAAGACTAAATAAAAAAAGTCAGTAAATCAGCACAATATAAACAGATGATGATTTTTAACGTTCCCACGTATCCTACACAAAGCGGAGTAGTTAGAGCGAAACCTTAAGACACTCCGTTGTCATTTACATACTTCCGTTTCCCACTTTCTGTCGAATTCCAGAGATTACGCATTGAGTGGAAGAAATCAACACTGCGCTTGGGTTCGTTACCAGAACGAAGAAATGAAAATAGTAAATATTTCATTGCCTTGACCAATCAAGGCATAATCGAACCCATAAACGTTGACAGTCACACGAGTTCAGGGCCTCAAGTTTCACTGTGGCATATAATAACCAATATTGACATACAAACCATACAAACTGAGGACAGTCGTCACCATATAACCACCATTGCGGATTTTAAAAACAAAGCATCATGAATTCAATACACGAACATCATTATTGTCTGCATTCATTTTATATTAGTTGTTCAGTTGAAGCTGTGGGAACTGGGAACATATTTACTGTGAACATACAGGCAATTTGTAACTGACGTGTTGAGGGTTTATTTATTGGCGTTTAGTAGACAAGCCGTCAGCGTCTTCCGCTTTTCTACTATTTGAGTGTACTTTTTTTTAAAGTTGTAAGAAGAATAATGGAAATAAATAAAATAATTAAAGAACATGAGGCCAGTCATGGTGCAGGAGTACAAGTGTATGGCTGTGAACACGACAGGTTGTGGGTTCGATTCTTACTCGAGGAAATAAAATATTTAACATTTTTATTCCTTTGCTCTGGTTTCGAGGCAAAGCGCGACGTTGAGTTCCGCTACTCAACATGCAATGCCTCCAAAATTCGGCGGAATGTTGGGAGTGGAGCGTTTTAACTCTAGAGTCCTAGACCTACAGTATTATATGCAGGATAAAGCGTGAAGCTGAAAAAAAAGAAATAATCTTAAGAACAAAGCGATTTGATAATGAGTATTTATTTTTTATGAAACAAAAATTTATTTGAAAGAAAACTGTGCCTTATGTGTTCATTCTTTTTTTCTTCAGTATTAACTGTAGTAGAACTTAGTTACTTAGTTTTTTCTTTCATTAAAAAAGGATATGCTCTTAAATTCGTATCTCAAGTAAGATTGCTCTTACAATTTCTTTAAAGATGGATATGTCAACAGCAGTGGCAGTTAAGTGTAATGTTCAAAATGTCTGATGTTCTCTGGCGATGATCTGATTCTAGCGGTCGTTGATATCAGATTTGCTACAAACAGCGGAAATTGATTCTGAGATTTCTTTTTAAGAATGTAACATTTGAAGTCAGTAGGAAGTACTTACTGTTTAAAGTATTTTTAGTGAACGCGAAAAATGTTATTTTCGTACTTATTAACTTACGTGTATACTTTTGTAGTAACAGTATGTTTACTTAATAGAGGCAATTGTGGCGCAGTCATCGTTCAACTCGAGGAAATGAATTATTATTTATTGTGGTAACAAAGCAAAGCGCGGCGTTGAGTTCCGCCAATCAACACGCAATGCCTGGAAAACGCAGCGGAAAATTGGGAACGGAGTGTCTCAACACTAGGTTCCCTCTGCCTAGCCTGCTATATGCGTGAAGCTGACAAAAATCGAATAAAATAATCACTTTTTATAGCTTACATTATAACATTTTGACAAATAAATCCTTTTTAAGAATAGTTATGTGAAAAATTGATGCCATAAAATATTTCAACCGTATTTGTCTGTGTCAGAGGAAATCTTTCATTTTAAAATTTCCATTATAATACGGTCCATTTTGGGCACCTAACCAATATTATCTTATTCTATACAGTTATATTGTCAAATACAATATAAAAAAAGCAATAAATCGTAGAAAGCGCATGTTTGCCAAACTGTCGGTAAAAAAACAGACCTATCTCAAAGAGACTTCTTCGGAAAATCAATTCGTAATTTAACATAACAGGGTGAGCACGGAGTACGGCTGGTTTTTGTCGTTCTCGCTATAGCTGACATGTGGAGGTAATGGGTGTCTTGCTCGATCACTTTGGATACGTGCTGGTAGGCATCTGTCGCATGTTGGCCATAAACGATCGAGATTTAGAATCGCTTAGTGAGATTACACAGAAATTAGTATGTTTAGAGCTTAGTTTTGCTTTAAACTATAATGTTAATGATTATATTTTAAGATAGCATAACTAGAGGCTGTAAAGTTTGAAGTTTGGTATGGAAAAAAACGTTTTTAAAATGAACTTAAAAATTAAGTCGTAAATGTAGGAAATATGTTACAAAATTATAATAAGTTTACAATACTAATATATAGCATATTAATAACATTTAAGAAATATAACGTATAGATATTTTAAGTTACAATATCAATATATTATTCTCATATTCGATAGGCAATACCTTATTGCTCGTGACGTACAATAAAGCCTATTACATTTTATCACAAAATCCAATCCATACGATGTTAAATGTACCGTGCTTAAAACTTGCCGCCCTCCGTCTTCTGAGAAATAGACAATCCCCCTATATTTCACAGAACCGCATCTACCATTTATCAGCAGGACTAACGAAACCATGAAAAAAAGTAGAAATGAAAGAAACGGAAACAAATAAAAACAAACTTGTATTAAGATGCGTTAACCCAACGAGCCATTTGAAAAGTCAACATTAAATTGTTAAAGATAAAGGTACTTTTCTTTCATTGTTTCTGGGCGTTAGAAGGGCTCTTACGAATAAGACTCCAGGAAATTGACAATGAAGGTAAAGTTTATCTTACGCCGTCAGCCTTTTGAGAGGCCAAAACGTGACCCGGCTGCCTGATTCTATTATAAGGTCGACAATAGAAAATTAAAAGTTGAATTTTATATTGGCAATAGGCTGTTTGCTGTATTTCAGAATCAATACAGCTTATTGCATTTCCTCCGGCCACTTCACAGAAAACGTTCAAAGGAAAATGTAGCTTGTAGAAATAATTTATTTTCTATAGAAAATAGGAAAATAATAGAATTAGTGATTATTATGGTTTTATAATTTTATATTGTTATTGGTTACTAAAACCTATATACTTCCTTAATTATATTATATTTTTTACGAATTGTAAAGTGTGACTGCGAATGCAATGCTTGTGTATTCGACTACCACTTGGGGCTATAAATTATTTTCATTTTCATTAGTGGATCGAACGAAGTGCAAGACAAAATGCGGTGTTGAGTTCCGCCACTAAACACGCAATATTTCGAAGTCTCGCGTAAACGCAAAAAACGAGTGCTTTCTTACTAAGGTATACGGCGTAAATATGAAAAATAAAATAAAATACACTGGAGCTGAGGATCGAGTGTGGTGGTGAGAATTGGGGAAGGCCTATGTCCAGCAGTGGACAAAAGATGGCTGTTGATGATGATGATGATGATGACACTGGTATCTATACAAGTTTTATAACCCAAAAATAAATAAATATAATAAACAAAATACATTGCTATAATAATAATCAATCAAATCAAAATCAAAAATCTCATATAATGAAATACCCACTCTACTCTACTTATTTTTTTGAGTAGGCACACCAATAATATGATTTTACTCAAAACATTCAATATTTGAAACATGCTCCATTTCTTCCGTACAAAATATTTCCGCCATCTGCACCGCTGTTCATGTTATTATGATATTTCAAAGCTCGTTACGTCTTAAATACCGCGATCTGTACAAATTAAATTCCAAGACATTTTGCCTAATGATGTCAAACTCGTTATACTATTATAACTTTAGCAATGAGTATCGTGGAAAATCATTAGAAATAAATACGATCGACTGGTTTCTATTATAACTTAATATTATATAAGTTATAATAGAAACCAGTGGGTTCGATTCCAACTCGAGGAAATGAAATTGAATAAAAAAATATCCAATATGTACTGTATATTTAAAGTTATTAGAAGATTTTATATTTTCAATATAACGTAGGTACCTACGGTAATTGGAAGCCTTTCTCTTTCAAATACTTCTTATAATAAACTAAAACATAAATTAATTTTTAACAAAAAGAAAAACCGACTTCTAACAAGGAAC
>JAEBDU010000008.1:2189547-2208546 GCA_016802625.1 Heliconius numata
TAGTTCGTTGTTAGAAGTCGGTTTTTCTTTTTGTTAAAAATTAATTTTTCCGTTGAATTGTTATAGCATTACGTGTTGAGTGGTGGAACTTAACCCCGCGTTTAGCTTTGTTACCTGAGCGAGGAAATGAAAATACTAATAAATAATAATTCATTTAAATACTAATAAATATTAATTCAAGAATTAGATAAATATTTGAGGCCGTAGGCCGTGTTTACATTAAGCTAAATTAATAATGCTTTTGTTATTATTTTTTTTATATTTTAGTATATTTATATCATATATACCTACATAGATTTTTAAATTACTTAACAATCTGTAATTACGAGTACACCCAACACAGAACAAGTAACATAATCAGCCACAATTACTTGCATAGAAAAGAAATCGAGGGAATTGCAAATGAAATAAAATGCTTTAAAATGTAAATGTTAACTTGGAACTAGCGAGTGGCGAGAAATTGCATTCTGTCAGCAACCGGCGGTACTGTTTACATTAGGTACATGGACAGACAATATGGCGGCTAGACTTACTCTGTATATAAATTAAAACATAGTTAGGTATGGATGTATTTTAAAGGAATTGGGTGACACAGTTTGTTTTTGGTTCTTACTAAGAAATATGTTTTGTCTTTATTTTAGAAGTTACTTAAGCAAATTGGGTCAGTAATCTATTTTCTTATTTTCACGGTGATAGCCTATTTATTTAATATTGTTATTGTAAATAAAGAGTCCAGCGTTGCTTCACGCTGGACTCAACTCAGGTACAAATGTTTGACTGTAAACGCGACTGGGTGGCGACTGTGGGTTCGAACCCCAGTCGAAAAAATTAAATATATATTATAGGTACTTAAATTATACTTTTATTTCTTCGCTTTGGTGATAGGCAAAGCACGGCATTGACTTCCACCACTCAACACGAAAGGCCTTCAGAATTCAGCGGAAAATGGGAAACGGAGTCTCCTAACACTAGGTTTCCTCTGCCTATTCTGCTGAATGCGGGATACAGCGTGAAGTCGTTTTATTATTATTGTGAGGTAAAGAAAGATTTTTAAAATTATTATTTTCTTTTATTGTTACTTGCTTAAAAATTGCTTAAAAACAAGGAGTAGCTCAAACGGTGCTTTGTTTAATCAAGCTGCGAGCTAATGACCAAAATATTTTCGTTCTATCTTATATAATAAAATTGATCGTTAAAGTACTTTTAAGGTATAGGGATACATTATTATAATTTAGATTTAATGTTTTACGCAACACAATAGCTAATGCTGTGAAAATTTTTATATTAATATGGCTATATATTTTTACATGGCTAACATTTATATAAAAAAAAATAACCAACGAAACAAATTCAACATAATTTCAAAACACTTTAATCTACCATGCGAACGAAAGTTCAAAGAAATTACAAACAGGCTCCGAAATGTTGCTGGTCGGGACGTGCTGAGGATACAGTCGATTTGGGCTATCACAGCCGTTACATAGAACTTTATATCTTGTTATAAAAATAAATGTAAAAATATAATCGACGTGAAAACACCTGCAGGAAAATGGCTTTCATTTTACTAATGTTATGACAACTTGATAACAATAAAAATAAAAAGGAATGTTATGGACGCGAAAATTGTATTAAAACACGTTAGGTATAATCTTCGAAGTATAAAAAAATATAAAATTTATACCCAAATATTTTATTTTATATAGGAGTTCATTCTTAAATTCAACTTCTAGCCCAAAAAAGCTTAATAATATTTAGCAAATTCACTTTTTCATTGAGTTAAAAAATTTACTAATTTATTTAAAAATATATATATGTAGAAGCATCAGAAGGGGCCTCAAAGCGGTCTTGGCTATCACTATTCATTTGTGGGCGTTGTAGCAACAGAGATGTTTAAATAAAAGTCACACTTATATTCCAGAATGTCTTATTACTCGTTTACATAACAGTTTTACAATAAATCTCACAAGATTAGCAAAATTACAATAGATTAGGAGCCAATAGGTTAATTGGTGAACATCTCACGCCATAGCTGTCAACCAATGACATCTGCTATTATTCGTGGCTACACCCACTACCCTATTCGGGGTTACCCGCTCCATTTTAAATATTATTCTAATATAATCCATTACATAAATCAATTAAAATCGAAATATAATAATTGCGAAATTATAATTAAAACTAATTCATAGCAACGCGCCGTCATATATATATATGAAGAGAACTTCATTAACAGTAAGTAAATGATTGAAAAACATTTTGTTTCACAAAGGCTAAGGAATGCCAATAATGTACGAGCGATAAAAAATTATGGCCCTTGTGTTTATGACATGCAAATTTCTCTCATAAAAGAATATATGATATTTTATACATTTTTACATTATTAAAAATTCGCTTAGATGATAGTAAATCGTGGATGTAATGGCTGTAGTATTAGGTTTCTTTGTAAAATAATTCCAAGCGCTTAATAGTTGCTCGAGGCTACTAACCCATTTTATTCTCTTAAAGTCCAAGAAAATATTGATTAATAATTTCAATGTATGAATTCTTTGTATATGTATATATATGAGGTTGTACTAAAATCTGAAAAATTTCGAAACTAACAAATACAAACTTTATAGGAGATAATATTTTAATTATTCCAAACGTCATTTATAAGAAGTTTTAAAATAATAGTTACAATTATTGACAGTTTTTTAATATTCAAAATTCCATAATTTTTGAAGTTGGATTAATACCTATTATATTTAAAAATCTGTAGAATATAAACAACCAAGTAACTAATCATACAGGCTGATCTTCCAAATAATATAAATAGGTGTGAGAGGAAAAAACAAATAACATTTAAGAGTTACGAAAATTATTCACTTGTTCTTTAACACAATGAATAACAAAATTTGAAATTTATTTCTGTTCAAAGACTCCTTTTGTATTATTAAATAAATATTTACTTTTTAACAAAACTCTCCTAAATACCTTTACAAGCATTTGAATTTTAATGAAAAATTAAAAGGTAGAATCCCTCAGTAATTCTTCATTTCATTTGCATAAAAATTGTGAAGCTTTCTCAATTAACATTTTTTAAATTTATGTAATGGGTACGTCACATATAATATTATACAAAATTCTTTTTTTTACAACGTAATATTTTTTTCATAATTTAGAACGTAATAAACGAAATAGAACTAGGCTGAGTTTTAAGTAAACTATGTACACACAAAGAAAAATTAAGTTGAAGTTAGTAATAAAGTAATTAAATAGTCAGAGAGAGAGAGAGAGAGAGAGATAGAGAAACCCTTTAATTTCTTTAATATTTTCCTCATTTTTGTTTTTGGCAGTTCAGTAGAGGTGAACAGGGGTGCCTTCTTCTTTTGATATTATGTAGCTAGACAGCCACAAAAATCAATTCAATGATTTACATCAAACACTGTTAAAACTACGTATATAAACAGAATAAAGTACTTTTAAAGTAGTATAATAATAACTACAATAAAAAAAATATCGAGATCAAAAAGCTTCGGAGCCCGGGCGTAGGCGTTAAACAAAGATCGTAATAAATGTAGATTCAGTTCAGTTCAAATATTTAGACTTCTGGAACTGTACTTTTATTCCTGATTTAAATTATGCCAAAAATGTTGACACAGTTGCCTATATCAAGTATAAACAAATTAAATTAAAAATCGCCATCTAAATCATATTTGAATTGATTTCTATCACCTCGACCTTAACTCACGTTCTTTAAAGAGAAGGAAATAATCAAAATTTCATTGCCAATACTATAAACAACGTCCTCTTATCTAGTTGCCAAAATTGGTAATGCTCTTAATGAAATCAATATCTGGGCATAATTATGCCGATAGCCTTCGTGTCTTTGCATAATTTTATTTAACATTCTAGATTCCTAAATGGAAACCCACACAAACAGTATTATAAGCCAATGTTGACCTTCTGTTTTGGTTCTCTTTATTATCTACATGGAGGTTTTTAAATTTTAAGTATTTATTTAAAAGGAATCCGAAATTTCTAGACAATAAATTACATTAATTTACCTATTTTCATATATTATTCAATTAATTAATAAAGTTAATTAAAAGCATTAGACACTAAGACTTTAAATATATTATATATACAGATTAAAAAAAACATAGATAATATACATATTACTAAAATTAAAACTGTCGTAATGTACCAACATTAATAAACGATAATAAAGCACTCAATGCAGTATAGTCTGAGTTGAAGCTTATTCCATATCATTGGATTGTATGGATTAAGTTAAAAGCATTTTGAACGTAGACTCGCGACCTAGTTGACGTTGTCGAGCTACCTCCAGCCCTCCAGCCCCATTCGCTTGATGACAACAATAAGGATTATGCAGATATACCTTTATACTACGTACTAACACTTGTTGATTTATTACTTGAATTATATATTGTTTTCATATATTATATTAGTAATATAATATAATAGAATGTGATACTTCAGTACTTCATTATGTTATTGTTAGAATAATTGTATAGATCAATTGTTTGATTTTTTAATTACCAAATCGAATGGGAGGTATAAAAGGAATTTTAACGTATGCATGTATTTGTGTTTGTATTGTAGCATCTAACAAATAAGCGTAATGTAATCCGGAACGTATTAGCTTTGGTGGTACTACGTAATAGATTTTGAAATACTCTGGGTTCTGCGTTTAATCTTTTTTAACAAATACCTAGTAATATTAGTAGTATCGTTTGAACCAATGCAAGAAAATTAAATTAAGAATGCATCCCTAATTTGGGATTAAAACCCATAACTATTACGTTTAAAAATTAACATTTAAAGTTTAAATCATTAATCGAACTACTTTAGGTTATTTTAAAAATTAAAGAAATATGTTCATTGTTCGATTACTATTAACAAATTAATCTAAAAGGCTATTACGTACAATTATTATTATATACATTGGAAATTGTATGCAAAATTAGAATAAAATAAATAATATTGTTTAAAAAAACTCCGACAAAATCTTATCAGCCTTTAAGGGAAAAAACGTAATACCGTACGACCTAAGTCGTAATATTATTTATACGAATACAGTTCAGGGGTTAAATTTAAACATATTAATAAAATAACCTATTTAATACAATATAAACAACATTATCAAATAATTTTATTCATACTATTAGAATGTATGCGTCTAATCTGACCTTAACTTTGAACTCTAAACAAACTAACTTTGTAATGTCAATCAATGCTAGAAATTAAAACAAACATTAAATTGATCACAATTGCAAATTTATTATTTTCACATCAAATGAACACTCTTACAAAAAATACAGTTTAAATCTCAGCAAACCATGGATAAAATACCTTCCTTTAACATTATAATTTACAGTATTTTTCGGATTCCTTCCAAAGTTTTTCAGCAACTTCTAGATTTTGTGAAATATCTGTTAGTTTTTCTTCTCTACAATTGTTATAATATCTACCAGTTATACTTTGTAGTTCTGGTGATACAGCGACATAAATTGATGTCTGTGCAGCCTCCCAGTCGTTTAAAAAGATAAAACTAACCATTGCCTTGACTGAGTTTCTAATAATATTAGTTTTTATATTTCTAAAGATATTTGTAGCTGCAATCCCAGGGTGAAGACAATTCACTGTTACATTACTTCCTTTTAGTCGTCTGCTGAGTTCGATAGTCATTAAATTCAAATATAACTTACTATTAGCATAAACTAAAAAATCACTCCAATTTTTCTCCATGTTTAAGTCATCAAAATTTACTTCACCATATTTATACACCATTGATGAAACATTCACGATGCGACTCGGTCCAGATGATTTTAAGAGTGGTAACAAAAGATTTGTTAGTAAAAATACACTAAAGTAATTTACCTGAATTCCTATTTGATTACCATCTTCTGTTTTAAAGTTCCCCATACCACCGGCGCCGGCGTTATTAACAAGGACATCTAATCGCTTTTCTGTTTTTAATATATCTGCACTGAACTGATGAACTGAATTAAAAGATGCTAAGTCGAGGTGGCGATATTCAACATTTTTATTTCCAGAAATATTAATGATCTTCTCTATAGCTTCTTCAGCGCGTTGAGCGTCACGGCATGCTACGATCACGCGTGCTCCACGCTCTGCCAGATTCTTTGCTGTCTCGAAGCCTATTCCACTATTACCACCCGTAACAATTACCACTTTTCCAACCATATGAACACCAGACTTGCAAATACCATGTTGTAATCTTGTATACACTTTTATTGAAAACATTAAGAACACTATTAAAATTAGTAAAATAAATATCAAAAGCAAAAACATCTTGACTATATGTATGTTTCTTAATTTTATAATAACGTTGCTTTAATAAACTGGTAAGTCATTTGTATTACGTTGCATGTAATACTTAAGATACTATTAAATTACTTTTTATTATCAAGCTATTGAATGATTGTCTTCAAATTTAAAGGCCAACTGAACTGAGTGATAGGAAAGATAAGCAACATAGGTATATATTATTATTTATCACAAAATATGTTTATTTTTTATACTCAAGTTTTTTCCTACTAATGCAAAATACAAACAATTTAAAAATTTTGCGATTTTCGTTGTGATCAAACTTCACATCATTATATACTTAATGGAATAAATACCTCTAGACATAAAATATAGTTCAGATTAAATATATTTTCATTTATTACAAATTATTTATTATTTAAAAAAAGTTACAGTAAAATTGCAAAGGAAAGATAAAATTATATAAAAAACTGTACAAAGAAGAAAGCTGTTCGCTTTCTACCAATCTAGATGCAATTCACCAATACGCTTCAATATTGGTGAGTTGCACCCACAAAAGTTGCAGTTCATTAATTTTTAAACGATTTCTTTGTTTTGTCAAAATGTAACCACGCTGAACCCTTTTTGTTTCTTCTCGACAAGGTATGATGATGGAAAAGCGATGATGTATTTTTCAGCGAAATTGACAAGTTCACGCTTGCTCAGATTTTCATCAGTTCCGTCAGAATTTTAAGTTACAGCCAAGCAAATTATTGATATAAAACAATATAAGTTCAGCACATATGGTGGAAGTTTCAAATAAAAACTAATATTAATTAATAGGAGTTTATTTTAAAACCACTTAAAAACATATTGTTCTAAGTATTTGTGACAGTTACATATGTATATGTATGTAAATATGTAGACATCTGATAACATATATATATGGATAATTACCACTGTGTAAATTGTAAATAAAATCTGGAATAAGAAAGATTACGTCAGTGGTATTCACAAATTAACTGGTAATTCGGAGTCCAATTACTGCCGTCGCAATAACTCCGGCCAATACGTTAATGAGATTGTGTAAGTATCTCCATTTTTGGTGACAAAATTAACAATAAACATATAATATTATATGTTTTTAATAAAACCGCCATTGTAAACATCACTTTTTAACTGTTTTCTTACTATTTTCTTACATGTGCAATAAAGAATATAAATATATGTAAAGATATTTGTGTGTGATTTAAGTAAAATAATTATAATTATTTTTTAAACTTTTAAGGGATATATAAATTTATTATGACATAATTTAATTTAATAATTATTGTAATTTTTTTTCGAAAATTCACATTATGTATAATACAACCAAACCATAACCACACCTACATGTTTTCATAGTGATAAAACATTTATGAAAGGAATAAGTTTTTCTTCTATTTATTGTTTTATGAAAGTAAGTATATTGAATCAGATTTGTTTAACAGCACGCTACATTGTAAATCGAATTGCAAATAATGTTGGCTTGCATTTTTTTATGCACGAGCAAGCATGAATTGAATAAAGAACATTCACTTGTCAAGAACTCGTACAACACTAGCCTACTTTTAAATGATAGATATATTATTTTTTTTTTTTTAGCTTCACGCTGTATCCCGCACGTAGCGGGATAAACAGAGTCTAGTGTTAAGACACTCCGCTTCTCACTTTCCGCCTAAATCGCAGACACCGGAGTGAAAATATTATTTTTTTTCGAGTGGGAACGAACCCACAACCTATTGCGTTTAAAGTCACACAGCACACTCAATACATGGACAAATATGTCCATGTGTGACTTTAAACGCAATAGGTTGTGGGTTCGTTATTAATAAATAAGAAACACAATTATTGATTTAAACAATTTATTCCTTGAAAATAATTCTCCATAAAACATACACACACCTGCCATATAACAACATAATTACAAATACATTTTAATGATTTATAGTCAATTAAAAATATAATGAACAGAATGTAATAGAATGTTTTAGAATTAGAAAATATAGGTAATAAAAGATTTCAAAATAGCAGTAAGTATATAGGATAAAAGAAATCATTGACAAAATAGAAATAATCATTATCATTTATATAGCAATAATCATCAACAACCCTCTGGACCGTGCAAATAAATGTTTGTCAGCTGTTAATTTATTACTGAACATTGTGGATCCGAGAGTGGTACCATCAATTATGATCCAATCACATAATGAAACGCTTTATGACTAGGCAAACATGATGATGGAAGGAAGACTTATAGCTACTTATTTCTAATTTCTATTTTTTCTGTCGTATTTGCAGGATAGGCAGAGAGAATTAGTGTTAAGACACTTAGTTAGCTACTTTCCCCCGAATTTTTTGAGGTATTGCGTGATGAGTGGCGGATCAACGCTGGACTTTTGCTTTGGTGCTAGAGTGAAAAAATGATAATATTAATAGATTCATTTCCCCGAGTGGGGATCGAACCCACACTCTTCTGCCCCTGCGCCACAACGGCCTGAGTGCCCTATGCATTGAGTGCGTTATTTTAAACAATATTTAAAGAGTACTTGAGCAATTCTTTACTTAAGAGCTATAAAATTTATAAATATAAATAATAACTGGACTTACACTAACAAAGTTGTAACAAATAATTGATATGTGTATCGTTAAATATTAAATAACATGTTATTAGGACGAGTATCTACTTAGTATGTAGGTATGTACTTAGTAAAAAACAATATATAAAAATTCCACTAAAATTCTCACATAAACTAACTTTAAACAGAATCATCTATATAATAAATAAACAACAAGCTTACCTAAAAAAAAATGTATTAAAGATTTTACGTAAAATAGACATACTTCAAATATTTATTTTATATTCTGATTCGAAATCACAATTTATTTAACAAAAAATATATTTTTTCTATGAAAAACTCACTATAATACAAAAGAATAATTATTAGCTTATCTTTTAACAAGGTCAAGTCCTTTAATGCTTACTTGAGCAACAATATTAAGAAGATAGTTTTTGTTAATTAAAAAAAAAACAGATTTAATATTCTCTTTCATAAATAATTAATTATATATTATTGTAGATTTTAAACTTTAGAAGTTAAATTATGTTAATAATAAATTAAAAATTTATCTCAGCTCTTTAGCACCGATGTATAGACTTGTACCTAAATATTACAAACTAATTAACAATTTCTGAAGTCAAGATAATTAAAATTCAAAGTAGACAAAAACAAGTCTCAAGTATAATTTAAAATGAGTTTCATTTTGTTATAATATACATCTGGAATACAATTTTAGTACCAAAAAACAACAATAAATTTAACTTTTTATTCTTATATCTTAAAAATATGTACAGAGTATATTCAAAACAGCGTTAATTATTTCATAATATGAAATATATTTATGTATTTATATATGTATACCTCGCTGCAGCTAGTATCAATATGTCTCCTGACTTGACTTTAAAATTAAACAACCTTCCCGTTCGAGGTCGATTTTGAAATGCTGTTAGAACATAAGACATAGAATAATAATGTACTCAATATTTAACAAATATTTAACAGTTAAGTATTTACAAAAAAAATATTTTATTAAGTACGAGTGGAAAGATTCTCACATATAAATTGCCTACAAGTATGTACATATAATAAGCAAGAAATTAAAACAAAGTAATTATAATCATAGTTTTAGTTTAACGTCAATTATTATTTAAAGAATATTTAACAATCTTTTCCGTCGTTTCCCAAAGTCTCTTAGCAATCTCAGGGTCTTGTGAGATTTTTGATGGCTTTTTCTCCCGACAGTTGCTAAAATACCGTCCACTCACATCCTGAATTTCTGGTGACACTGACAGATATATCGACGTTTGAGCAGCTTCCCATACATTTAAATATATAAAATTAACCATAATCCTAATTACATTACGAATAATATCAGTTTTAATTATTTTAAGATTATTTGTAGCAGCAACTCCAGGATGGAGTGCGTTCACAGTCACATTTGTCCCCTGCAGCCGATTACTAAGCTCGAGGGTCATTAAGTTCAAATATAATTTGCTATTTGCATAAACTAAATAATCACTCCAATATTTTTCCATGTTTAAATTTTCAAAATCCATTTCCGCATATTTATGGACAACCGATGAAACATTCACAATACGGCTTGGCGCGGACGATTTTAAAAGTGGCAACAACAAGTTGGTTAATAGAAAAGTTGCAAAATAATTAACTTGCATTCCTATATGGTTTCCATCTTCCGTCTTATAATTACCAAGGCCACCCGCCGCAGCATTGTTGATAAGAACATCTAGACGCCGTTCTGTTTTTAAAATGTTATCACAAAATTTCCGTACAGAACGAAACGAGGCAAGATCAAGATGTCTATATTCGATATTGGTATTTCCTGTAGCCTGAATTATCTTTTTCACAGCTTCCTCAGCTCGACGGACGCTCCTGCACGCTATAATCACCCGTGCTCCACGTTCAGCTAGATTTTTAGCAGTCTCAAAACCTATTCCACTATTGCCACCAGTTATTAACACCACTTTGCCAATCATATGAGCACTCGATTTGCACACGCGATGTGTTAGTTTCTGATATGTTTTTATTAGTAAAACAATTGCTATTATCGACGTAATGGACGCATATATTAACATTTTGAATATATTTTCTAAGATAGCTATCGATTTCTAGCTCAGTCCAAAAGGTAATCACACACTACACTAACTAAAGATAAGTTGCACGTGGTTGTCACAAATGAATAGGTAACTACAGGCGTTTTATCTTTCTAGATAAAAAAATTACCTGAACGCGCGTTTCTATGAAAGTAGGCGAACGCCTTCTGTCAGAATTACAACTAAATGAGTCGTCTAGCGTGCGTACGCGCCTCTGTCAACTGTTGTGTAACGAATGAGCATTGAATTGTTTATCATTCTATAAAAAAATCACCTTGAATCATAATTATGCTTCACGTATACTATATGTATAAATATATATATGTAGTTTAGTTTTAAATATTATGTTTTATTTCTTAATTGCTTACTAATACTATATCTAAAATTTATATTATAAAACCATTCGTGGTTCAGGGCACACGTGACTGTAAACGCACCTAGTTGTGGATTCCCACTCGAGGAAATGAAATTTTTATAGGGGGAAAAGCGCGGCATTGATTCTCGCCACTCAACACGCAATGTCCCCATAGTTCGACGGAAAGTCCACTGGGTTGTCTTAACACTAGGATCACGTCTATCCTGCTTTATACGGAAAACAGTGTGAAGATGAAAAAAAAATGTAAAAAAAAGACTTAGGTTAATTAAACCCGCCAATGGCAAGAACTACTGATTCAAATTAAAAAGTAATTTTTGTGTTGGATATTCCATTTATCTAGTAAGACTATAGGTTATATTACAAATTACAACTCGTTTATCGTTTCGATTTAACCCATTGTTACTATTATAGCATTTGCCAGTAGTATATTGTCGTTATTTCAATACTTGGCTGACAAAATATATTCTTAGAATAGGCCACGTAGTAACAATTAGTACAAATCAGATAGAAAACTGGCATCTTCGAAAGGTAGCTAAATATAAATACAGGCTAAATCAATATTATGTATCTATTTCAATAATCGCAAAATAATTATTCTGGTTTTTTTAAACTTATTAATGATATATTTAAATGTTATATTTAAAACGTCAATAACATTCACATTTTAATAATTATTTTGCACCATATTAATTTATTATATATAACAGGTACTTTTTGGACGATAATTTTACGTGGTAACGTCGAAAGAAAGTAATTAATGGAAAATTTCATACTTTTAAGCAATTTTAAATTGAATTACTATCACTGAATTATCATATTTAATTTTTATCATTTTTTGCACTCGTTTATTCCAATATTTTTTGTAATATAAATTATACATATTAATTACAAGTAACAATGTGAATGCTTATACGATTCGTGCCACTCTATCGCTTGTTCCGCGCTCTCGCTTGCACTCTTGGTTCAGGCGGAACGTGACAATGAGTTATGCTTTTTCAGTTCGTTATTATCTGAAAATTGTTGAATGAAATAAAAATATATTCTGAAACTCATAATATAATTACCTCAGGCAATTGTAACGTCTTCATAAATTTGTGTTAAGCGAAAAGTAAATTGCTGATGAAAGGAACCCTGTTTTACGACCTTGTTAAGTCTCATAATTGTTGAACTTTGTACGGGCGGGTTTTGCGACGAACAATTAATGAGTTGGGCAATCTTTCCTTAACCTAAACATAAAACGACTATGGAGGAGTCATATATATTTCAAACTAGCGGCCCGCTCGTGGCTTCGCCCGCTTGAACTACATAATTATTAATTTAATAATCTGCGTAACTTACGTTTTCTTGTAATAATACCATTTTATTATAGTATATTTAATTTCATTCTAATCACCAGCTTTGGTACACAAAATATGTCATTGAGTTTCTCAACGCACAGGCTCTTAGTGTCCCGGTCTCAAATTCGAGTAGAAAATGAATAATGAAATGTTTTAACATTAGGCTGCCTACCCTGCTATTTGTGAAAGTAATGAACCTAATGTATTTCAAATATTCATATTTTTATGTATACAAAGTTTATGTATGTACACGAATACGTATAATTTGTTATACGGTTGTGAGTTCGATTACCATTCAAGTTAATGAAATATTTCATATATTTAAATCCTCGTGCTGGTAAGGAGGCAAATCGCTGCCTTGAGTTCTGTTATATAGGTATGGCCGAAAACAAATATTTTAAACGAAACAACTAAGACATTATTAAAAATAGAATATAACTATAGAAAATGTTTTAAGAATATTTTAGGCTAGCATACACAGTGAAACCATGAATACACAATTACATACTATTACATACATACGTAAATACATACACCTATGTGTATCAGGCATCAGTACAATACATGATTCGCCTGCACAAATTATAATAGCAATGTGCTTGGGACGGAATTTTAATCACCATTACACAAGGCGAATGAACATTTTATGTTGATTCTTGAGTATCGTTATATTTCTATTATATTATGTAGGTACTCGTACATTAAATATTAATTTCTCTTCGCAAATTGTTCTATCACAGAGACATTCAAATTTATAGGATGTTTGTGAGACATTGTAAACGCGATGGTTGTGGGTGCGATTCCCATTCAAGGTGAATATTTAATATTTTCAAATCTACGTGCTGGTAACGAGGTAAATTGCAGCGTTGAATTCTGCCACTTAACACGGTATTGAATTCAAACTCAAGAATTCGGTGGAAACTGGGAAACAGAAGTGTCTTAATGGGTACAGAGTGTCTTTACACTAAGTTTCCAGTTCCCTTGCTATGTGCAAGATACATCTTGAAGAAAAACCAACCACAAAAATATTGTTTTATTCGTCTGTTTTTATAATTGTAATAGTCATCTATTGACCCACCTTTGATATCTATTTCCCATATAGGATTAGTAATAAGTCTAGAGACGTGTTGCCCCGAGATGAGATCAGCAGACATTATACTCGTACAAGAACGGATGGCGGCATAGCCCTGCAATATTGTGAAGAATGTACCTAAATGTTTTCTTAATATGATATTATTTAAGTTAAATTTTGTTCAGTTTAACATATATCAATATGCATATACAATATACATACATACATACAATTCGCATTTTATTCCGCAACCATGCAAACATAGTAATTACGTGTATTTTGAATGTTCCCTTAAAACAAATCTTTGATCTTTCATACATTCATCAAAACATTGCCAATTATAATGAGTACACTTTAATTACATTACTTTAATTACATAATTCTAAAATATGCAACATATACCTACACCTTCTATTGAGTAGTACCTAATATTAAATAATTATTAATATTCGCAATGTCACGGACTTACCCACAGGCTGAGTAAGCCTAGGGCGGCAGATTCTGAGAGCGATATTTGCATAGTCCAGCAGTATATAGAAAGAAATCTGTACTGGATTCTAATGAATCATTTTTACCATGATTCCCTCTATCCCTTACAATAAGCGAGCTATGTTCCCCATTACAATTTAAGACGTAAAAATTTATTTTTTTGCTATCCATTCAAATTAACTTTATGAAACTGAACGTGACTATCCATTATCTTATTATTTAATATTAGAATGTTTAGAATATTAACAAATTGTAAAAAATGGAAGTTCATTTTGTAAGGGTGATTTATATATTCTGTGACAGAATGTGTGTACAGAATGACGACAATATTTGAAAAGATTGCAATGTTATTTAACATACACAACACATAACATACTTATATATAATCTTTTTAACCGAATTATTAAGAAAACATGATGTCAAACGAATCATGTAAAGCATGGCTTATAATAAAAACAGGACTTTACCTCTATGGAAAAATAAATCACTTTGATGTATTTTTTTGAACCACGCCCTGAATATTATATTATGAATTTGTAATTTGTATAGCGAAAACGATTATACATAAATCGTCTGATTTTTGTAATGGTGTATTAAACCAGACATAGAATGTATGTATGTACTTGTAATAAAGAAAACCTGAACCAAAAGTGTAAGCTATGACACTTTTTTTTTATTAACACAACATCCATATATTTGTAGGTCGACCAATTTTTAAAGCAATCGCACGAGTGGAAACCGAACCCACAACTATTCCGTATAATAAATATTCCCGTATAATAAATATTCCATATTACACTTCTCATCAATATCTAATTCCAATTTTCTAATAAAATGTTAACTTATTGAAAGCCACTTGAAATATTTTGGACTTAAAGTCTAGAAGCAATTTCTACGTTAGAATACTAAAGCAGGTTAAAATGCGGGGCATTTTGTCTAGTATAGAAGCAGTTTGTATAGCATACCTAATACCTATAGCCTGGGAAAGAGACGACGCGACGCGGTTTACGGGAATTTGATATTGCCTCAAGTGAAGCGGGGCAGCATTGTGCACTTTTCTCCAGGCTACAGTCTACGCTCACGAATATTCTGTTTCCTGACTTTAGCTCTTATGACCTGGTCTTAAGTATTGTGATGTCGAGTTCTTTTTGTGCCCCTATTCTAGCTAGCTATTGTTGGAGACCACTTCGTTGTGCACAGATAATTATAGTGTCGGATTCTTCTGAATCATTCGGTTGAAAGAAATTTTATTTCATGTGTGTAGTTGTGCTATTATTTCCTATTTGATTTTCTCTGTTGTATAGGAAATAAATAAACTAATTAGCCTGTATTGTATATAAGAAGATTATATCAGGGCTTGATTCGGTACTGTATTTATAAATTGAATTATTTTATTTTTTCTATTTCAATTAGATTTGTTGTTAAAATAATGTACATAAAATTAAAATTTATGATAATTATAAATTCTATTGTGATGCTTAAAAATGTCTGCTTTTATTTTCTGTTGTAACCGTCGTCATCTCTCGTTTCTATTGTCGTTATTCTATACATACTTTTTAGTAAAAATTGCTCGTTATGCTTTGATTAATATATTTTATTTTTAATCATAGTAACCTATATAATTTTAAGATAATCTGTATTTCATGTAAAAATTTGACACTGTATTGACATAACCAAAAATAAAAGAACAAAATTTTTAATCGACAATAAATTTATGAAGTAGTTACATATAATTAGAATTCCAAACGAAAGTATGGATTCCGAAAGTAATATTTCTCCTTCAGATTCTTACTTCTGGAACTGTTTAACTCTCAGCGAAAACTGCCCTTACTTTTCAACATCTGACCCCATGCTATTTTATTTTGCTATTACATTAACTTCCTTGTATGCTGCATTCATTTTTGTGGTGTTAGCTGATATAAAATTTTATTGGACATTAGATCGCTTCCAAGAGAAAATCAACTGTCGTATACATTGCTTATTTAAAAAAGTAAAGTACATTCAAATGAACCAACGGAAACTTGTGAGCACAAAGGAGCGGACTGAAAAGCAATTAAAAAGAAGCGAAGAAAGCAATCGCGTTGTAACCGTGCTCAGAGGGGCCGTTTCTGAAAATTTCGATAAAAGTAATATATTAGAAAATATAGAAGAAAATGACACAGAAGAAGCCCAGCATCACTTCTGGTTCGACGACCACGGCATTATTGATCTCTCTCAATAAGATTTATCAACAGTATATGAAACAGTCGAGCGAGCACGTGAATATTTTTGCATATTTAATGATAACTTCGTTACGATCGTTCAGTGGAATGAAAAAGGTATATTTATTTATACAACGACACGTTTTTAAATTCTGCTAATGATATTATATATTCTTATGTTTATCGAATTTCTATATGTTTTGGAATTGTGCATATTAGAAAATTGTAGATTGTAGATATTATTTGAAAATACCCACAAACAGTGATTATTGATTCAATATTTTAAAATATATAATGAAGAATTGATGAATAACACTGTAATATCGAATTTTATAATTAATTTTGATATTTTTAAATGTTTCAAATTCATAAAATTTCTCTACAGACACCTAAATACGTACGTACGCAGTACCTATGCACTGATTACCTTATGATATTGTCTCGAAACGTTAAACTTACAGCACTTACAGAATTAGCACACGAAACGAAAAGTACCTGCAATTGAAAGTTTGTTAAAACTGCATTAAAAACAAGCTAGTAAATAGCGTGTAATTTCGTTGTTGACTAAAGTATGCGTGAAGTTTAACGAATCCTGGGACAGCAGGAAGAGGCACTGGTTAAAGTTAAGCAATTAAGAAGAGTTCTAGCGGCGAGATTGCATGAGGCGAACTTCTGTTTTCCGTTCCTAAAACTATCTTCATTACAACTACTGTGTATACCGAGCTGGTTGTAAGTAACGTTTTGAAACCGCACGCGCGAACCATGCACCGGCCTGTACTGCTAAGCCTAATATCGGTGCCTATTGGATGTCTAATAGCTTTTAGTCCTGCATTTAATTTATTTTGGGCTTTTTATTAATAAATTTAATTAATAAATTCATTGTTTTACATTATCATTACGTATTATTTTCCTTTCGACCATATCTTTTTTTAATAATAACTACGAATACTTTGTTTTTAATAAGATCAATGAGCTCATATAGATTTTCTTAAATGAGTGTGATAAAATAAAATATAAATGACTTTCCTTATAGTAGATCTGCGAAATAAAAGACTCTGTGCGGGTTAAATTGATTATAGCGGGATTAGGCCACTTCTGCAAAGACGACCTCATTTGTTAGAAGATAGTTGGTTGCGATGCAGTTGGACATTTTCCAAGCGTTTCTAACCAGATTAACTTTTTATTCAATCGGAGACAACATGAAGTTTATATTTAAGGGTAAAAGAATAATTAAAGAAAAAAAACAATATTGGAATTCGTATAATTTATTTCACACGCACACATCTTTCTTACATCCATAATAAATAACTAAACCTATTTGTTAATTTTACACAAGCTTCAGTTTCAACCTTACACTCTTACATACCTAAATACCTTATCTGATATACACACACACATATGAAACATTATTCAAATACAAGATTAGTATCGACGGGCCTTAATGACGGAGAACAAACAACTTTAACGTTTACGTTAAAACGAAAACTTAACATAAAATTAACAAACACAGCCATTTTAATAAATAACAATTTAAAACAGTAAAGTTAACAACAAATCAACGCTTAAAATTACTTAACATGAACAAAATTGAATAACCAACGAGTAGCGGCACGCGCAACAATGGATGTGTAATGAGTATTTTATCCCCTTGGGCGGTATATTAATATTTTATTTGATAAATATTAAAGCTATAAAGCTGCGTATTTAAAATCAGTGATGGTAGTCCAAAGTGCACTCGAAAGCAACTTTAAATCTATATTAAAAACTGAACACGTAACTGTTATACTGTTGATTTACAAGGGGGAGAAAATAATCACTATTTTCTTTTAAATCGCCATAGCACAGATTTTAAAATATTGAATATTGTTAGGCACAATATCATTTTTACTATTTTATTTGCTGAAGTACGGCAATTTAAAAGTTTGAAGCATTTTGTTAAAGTTTTATAAAAACTGTAACAGAAGGCGTAATGAAACTTAAACATAAATAACGATAATATAGGCACTTGTTAGTTAAGGCACTTCTTAATTGAGATTTTTTTCTAATAACTAAGACCACGTTTTTGATTTCGGGAATTATGGTACAAATTATGATTACTATTTTTTTAACAAAACAAAATTAACAGAATTTCAACAAATTTGTAACTGTAAGGCAACTAATAATGAATCATATAAAACAAGAAAACAAAACATAATAGTTAAACGAAACATCGAACAAGTAAAAAGTTTAACAAAAGATAACCAAAAAACATTTTTTTTATGAATTTATGCTATTTACATAACAACTTTTTTCAAACATAACAAATTCATTAACAAAACAGAAATTCAACAATTTTTAACTCACACAATTTAAATTGAACCAGACCAGCTGGGTTTTGATTGTGCAATAAAAAATAAACGTTAAACTTAAAAATAAACGTAATATTTAAAAAAAATCTGTACGAAAATTTAAACGTACAAAAACTAAATATTAACAATGGGACATTCAGTGAATTATTTTCAACGGCTCTAAATTAAAAAAAGAAAACATAATAACAATAA